>OFHS01001402.1:0-10400 GCA_900245855.1 Calvadosia cruxmelitensis
TTGAGTTCGCTCTTGGAGCGGATTTAATTGAATTGTATTCGATTCGCCTGAAATCCGCCCGTTTGACCTAGGCCTTAGTCTATAGGTCCCAGGCTGGAAATTTGTTGAGCAGGATCAACATCTGGCAGCTGGCTACGCCACTGGAGTGGACCCTGTAGTGTTAGCTGAGCTGTTTACTTTTACTCAGAGACAGATAAAATGTACATATAAAATGTATCGTACTGATCCTCGCACAATTAATCCACATCAGTTCTCCTATGGGAGATACAGATCATTGTCCGCTTACGCCGCTGGTACAGAACTACACATTACAGTCAATACTGAAGTACATCACAAAACTCACCAGCGAGGAGGCAGAAAATGCCCTGGATAACACAGTAATGCTTGACGCAGATTTTCTTACTGCAGAAAACATGTTTTCACCTCTTTTGATACACTCCCAGGTGATAAATGGACAACAGAAAGACTTGCTGGCTAGACGAAGCAAAGTACAAGGCAAAGGGAAAACTGAGCAAAAGTCAAGGAATTTTGAAGATTCTCTCAGGTGAGGCTCTCCCAACAGGATAGGAGTCCAAGATGGCTGGCTTTAGGATGTCATGTGTCAATGTGAGGGCAATAATGGGCAAGCTGTGTGTTTATCACGATTATGTGCTAAAGGTGCGACCAACAGTTTGTTGCATTCAAAGAAGGTAAAACGGTTTTCAAAATATACCTGTCCTATCTTTGAAAGTACTTTGATCATCAATGTGGAAAGCTCGATTTGTGCTAATTGTGTAGGCCTAAGGGCTAAGGGCAGGCCTAGAGGCTAGACCTAGGACCTAGGTAGGTTATCGGCCGATATTTCGGCGATATTTTCGTAGGCTATCGGTTATCGGCCCGATATAGTAACAGCCTATCGGCCGATAGCCGATATAGAGTTCTACATAATTCGTTTGAGAAAATGACAGTGCATGTACAGAGATTCCAGCCCCAGTGTGGAAAGTTCGTTTTGTGTACGCCGAAGATTACGCCAGGGTCCTGCGCCAAAGCTTACGCCACGCCAAAAAACAGGATAATTTTAACAGTGTTTAGTACTGAATCTTTGAAAATTCAAAGCCTTGTGCCACGCCAATCGCCAAATCGGTGCCTTTTCCACGCCGAAGATCTTCGGCGTAACATACAAACTTTCCAGACTGGTTCCAACCAGACCAACCTCGTCAGCTCGAAAAAAGGGAGATTTTACAACACTAAATTTTCCCCAGAAAATTGCAAAAAAGACAGCATACAAGCAATATCGATTTTGTCATTTCGTTTACTTCAACATGCTTCGACTTCTTTCATAATATTTTTGTAGCTCATCAATGTTCACATGACACGAGGAATGAAAACTGTACACCATTGCTATGGAAACGATTGCCATTCGCTGATTGGATGACATTCTCAATACATTGAGCTCCAGACCAATGTGTAGATCAGTAGAATAAGCAATTTGGCAGCTCTTCGAAGACAAGATTTTTAGTCATTCTGCATAACTATTTACATCGTGTGGCAGGAATATTGCTAGTTGTCCCCACAGGCTAGCCTCGTTGTTTTATTACCTCGTTTTTTTTTGCTCATTATATCACTTCTTCCGTTTTGTCTTTTGGAGGGTGTGTCAGTGTGAGATGTAGAGATTGAGTTAGGGTGAATAAAATTCGTGCACTTTCTGGGTCCTGTTTGATCTTTTGCCCACAAGCTAACGGGCCAATTCCTGATGTGGTTGGTCAACAGCTGAAGATAATAATAGAGCCCTCTGACGAGGCTTTGGTTGCCCGAGCGCGAGTTTTGCTCGAAGATGTGAGGACGACGCAGGAAGTAGTTGCCGTCGGCAAGGCAAGTCATGATTTTGGAAGCCGTACAAGTGGGGCAAGTGGTACGAAACCAAGACCATCGGGACGGCAGTACTGTTGTCACGTGTGCGGCAAAGCGGACCATGCTGTGTGGGATTGCCCTAACCGTGCTAAATCGACTTACCGTAGTTCTTCAGCCTCCATTACGCCCTACCACAGTTAGCACTATGGTGTGAGTCTAACCTCACCAAAATTACATTTAGCTACATTTTTATGCCCCTGAGGCAGCAAGTCTGTAAAGTTCGGATTTTGCACCTCAGATATTCGGCGTTGAGCTGACTTCGATTTGGAGATTGGTGTTGTGCAAGCCTCGGAAATTCCAGTCTGACCAATCATGACTCAGGAATAGGATTAGCAAACCGCAGAGGGGGAAATACAGAACAGTTGCAAAATTCTTTTGAGAAATTCAACCAAATTTGGCAAGACAAACCATATGGTCTATGATATATATACTAGTACATCCTGGGAAGTGAGGTACGTCTGGCAATTGACAACTCTAGTCAGGACCAGTCTGGAAAACTTGTATGTTATCTGGAAGATGTTTGGCGTGGAGCTTGCTCTGATCTGGTGATTGGTGTGGCGCAAGCGCCAGAAATTTCAGGGTAGTAATACTAGCCACTTATATTTTTATGCTATGGGCTTTTGCCGTGGCATAAGCTTTATCGCAGAATCTTTGCTGGCATGATCTTCGGCTGAATGAATGTGCAATGGCTTTAACTTGCGTACTTCAGTCAAAAATATTTTCATGTTTTCACGATTGACGACAGATGGCAACGAAGTAGCAATTTCATGTCGCATCAAGTTGTCCAACCTGTAAGACAGGGAGAAACAAAGTTTTAAACTTTGTACAAACCAACATTTCCCCTCAATTACTATAGAAAAAAATTCTCTGCATGACAATTTCGATTAATGATATTTTTTCGCAAAGGTTGACCCAACCTTGAATCCAACAATCAACAATGTTCGTAAGTATTTTTAAATCATTCCCTAACTAAGAACCTTAATTTACTTGAGTAAATATATGACGGATTTTGGTGTAAGGAAGTACTTTTTCATCCTATTGAGAGGCAAAACTTTTGACTTGTAACTAAGTAGTTTTCAAGTAAAATATTTACTTTTTGCTTCATTACTGTCGATATCCTTTGAAAAAGACTTTTTCTTTCATTTGCAAATGGAATGAGAGAATATGGGGAAAGTTGCTCGTGTTAATAAGTAAGCTGCACATTTTGAGATAGGAGCAGCAATCTCTGTCGCACGACTGTTTGTTCACGTTGGCTATTCGGCTTTTGAAATTCAATACCTATTCGTCATTTGAACTAGCTATTGTTCAAGGTGTAAAGGTTATGCCATTATTGTTTGATGGCAAATTCATGTGAGGAGGGCTGCGTGTAAAACGGCCAAAGCATGTGCTCTCTGCACTCCGTAAAGCGACAGCAGGGAGTTACATTGCTGTCTTTGGAAATTCTGAAATAGAATTCGAAAATGTAACCTCTCTACCATTTTACTATTGTTTCTGGCTGCTTTGTCAGATTCTGGCTCAAAATAACATTTACGATACTAACGGGTAACGGCCAGTTGCTTATCCTGCTCTGAAGTTAGATCCTACTGTAGGCTCATTTCTATTTGTTGTCTGCCTTGTATCACCCTTTTTGCACACCAAACCAAGTAAAAAAGGGTGATACGTTCAAAATTTTATTAAATAACCTGTCAATTGAGAAAGCGGCTGTATTGGATTACTTAGGACTTAAATTAGATAATTGTCTAAATTTTAACAAAAACATTGAGTCAATTGTGAAAAGGTCAACAGGGGACTAGGTGTATTGAAGTACAGTGCCAGATATTTACCTTTAGTTACTAGGAAACTTTTGTTTAATGCCCTTGTCCAACCGCACTTTGACTACTGCGCTGTCGTTTGGGGAAACTGCAAACAACAACATCTCGACCATCTCCAGAAGCTCCAGAACAGAGGACTCAGGACAGTGCTTCAATGCCACTACAGGACCCCTGTCTCACAAATGCTGAGTCAAACTGGTTGGCTTAGTATCAGAGACAGGGTGAAATTCCATCAGCTTTCCTGGGCACACAAAATCAAGCTTGATCACGCACCTCCTTGTCTTTCCACATTCTTCTCTTCTCCTAACACTACTAAGACACGATCATCCACCACAAACAATATCTACATCCAGAAAAGTCATCGTCATTCTTTCCAGTCTGCTGGTGCTCGACTGTGGAACGGCCTGCCGTCCTTGATGAAGGAAACTGCTGACAGCTTGGCCTTCAAGGAATTATGTGTAGATTATTTAATTTCTACTACTTAATAAAAAACTAAACTGAAAATATCTTCTAAATAGTTTGCCTGTATCCACTTTGTTATGTATCAGTCCATTGAAAAAAAAGCCCATAAAGGGCTTATATGGTATCTGAATAAATGATTATGATGATGATGATGATGCCTATACTGAATTATAATTGCGAAGCAATGGATTGACCAACAAATTAGTGTAGGAAACACCAGGACGACTTTGAGTCTCGATTTCTCAATTTGAGAAACCGGGAAGTCTATTTCCCGGAAATGCAATGCCCTAAATTTGAGTGTGGAACCAAATTGTTGTTTTTATCTGAATTTCCAAAGCAGCTGCTGCAGGCAGTGTAGTCAGAAGTGATCTTGTTTACACTAGGATTTGGCAATCGCGATCATAGAATAATTAATTTGTTGAGTATTTGGACTTTGCGAAGCTTCAGAACTTTTCTCTTGGCTTTCCGCAACTTAGGTTGGGGGGCTCGGGCATTTTGTGCTACACTGATGTAGGAATAATAGACTTGCAGACAATGCGACGAGGGCAGTAAAAGATCATGATGTTGCATATGTCGTGTATGAGGTGAGGGCTGAGAAGAGAAAACATGCAACCCACTCCAACTAAAGCCTCGAGTAGCGCATCTGGATTCAATCGCAGGAAGTATCCCACTGATAGCTCTTTCAAGGATAATGCCATACCGCAATTGCTCATGGAAATCATACATGCATCACCAATTGTAGATGATGAAACAGTTACATTCCCACCTGCTATGACCATTTTGCAGCCTTTTAAGTTCATGTGTTGATGGTGTTGCCAGCCGAGAATATTCTATAGGTCCAATTGTGTAGTGCTTGTCTCCTTTATGGCAGAGTTTTGGGGTTCATTGCTGGGTATTTCCTTTTCTAGATGCACACGAATCTATACCAAAACTGGCGATAAAGGTCAGTGATAAACTTTACTTGTAACCAGGATTTTTTTAGAATGTAGCTTCTGTCTTCAGCTACTTGCCATGCCAAATCCAGACCACTTTCTTATCATCCTTTATGATAAACAGCGTTGGTCTTAGTGGTGCAACTGGTGTTTGACTTGCAGCTTGTGCTTGGACTGCAGGTAGTCCCAACCACAAACTTCACTTTAAGCTACACGTCAAGGCTACTGCCCTTCGATGCTCTGCACTCCTAACTGCTCAGTGATTCAACACACTGGTATGTTGTCCCCGACCGGTTTAATTGTCATATTAAGCTCCCCTCGCCCATAAAAAGAGCTGACTTCATTCAGTTAGATGTTATCGTTGTGGGAATTAAACCAAGCGTAACCCCAATGCATTGTGGGATTCAATAGGTTTGTGCTTAGGTAGTTAATCTTTGCATTATTCTTTGCCTTATTCCATTGCTTTTTACTTTCTCTGTCTGATGACTCTAGGATCGTCGTCGTTATTCACGGGTGAGAGGCGACAAAAAGACAACAACGTGTTTGAAGCGCTTGGGGCAACAGATGAGCTGACATCAGCAATTGGGTGAGCCAACTTATCCCGGCTTATTGTCCACGGATGTGTACGATTGTTCAATACAGCAGATAAGCAATGATTGATCATGTTTATATTCCCAGATTTGCCAGCCAGCTTTGTAAAGACAATGGACATGACAGCGTCACTAGGCAACTGGAGCAGGTAAAGTACAGCTGTGCTCGATAGGGGGTCTAGTAGCGGGGTTTTCCCCCTGGCGGGGAACGGGGAATTTTCAACGACCGGGGAAACAGGGAACGGGGGCAAAATTTTTATTCGCAATTGTCTTGGTCCATTCAATTAAATATGGGTGAAGAAAGATGTTTTAAAGAAGCCAGAATAGTTTGGATAAGTACTGAACTGATTCCAATACTAGTCTGGATCCATCGCTGCTTTTCTTTGGAGGAACATTTGCTCCTTGTCGGCACATGGTCAGCGTAAATTTGTCTCGTGTTGTCTGCCAACGCACATAGCGTGAGTTTGTCGATTATCCAGTGGATTCAAATGCTGTTGAGTGTTGAAATATTTATGGTTTCCATATAATTATCTTGTGCAGTCTGATGAAGTGTACCTTCTTAGTTGATCCCTTGATTTTTCCGTAAATAGTCAAAACCTTCAAATGTGTTCCACGAGTGTTTGCGTCATTTCCATTGCACAAATTTACTACAGACATTAATGCATGGTAGAGAACCGAGAAAAAGAGAGCTAGAACTCCGCTTTAATATTATTTGATAACAGCGATTTCCTTTATTTGAATCGCTTGGCAACAGTAAAGTCGTGTCCATCACACGCTGTTCTTTCCACTCGTTCTCTGAAATGCGGAGGAAGTCTGTCTGTATCGCGGAGGTGTTGGAAATCGATCATCGCATGAGAACAATATATTAGAGACTATTCACCCAAAGTCAACGAGGTAAACACGTAATGCTGTTTTGCCCTGACAACTGACAATTGCAACATGTGAGCCATGTGCGAGCCGTGTGAAATGTTTCCTTTCAAAAGAGCATTTAGTAAGCATGCTACCCAAAATAAGTTCTTTCCGAGTCCTTTAGACCAGAAAACAATATATTTATTGGAAATTGCATTCTCCCTGTTTGAAAGGCCGGGGTTTTGGAGCAGGGATACGAGAAAGACTGGGGAATCTGGAGCAGGGAAATCCCCGAAAAAAGGCCGAAAACTTACAGGGATTCCCGTTTAGAGCAGGGAAACGGGGTTCCCTGGATGCAACCCTAAGGGTGATCTTATCTGCTGCATTGCGGCTGTGTGTGACTGATTCTTGACCAACTCATTTCCACTTTTCTACAGATTCAATGTGATCTTCAAGATATTGGCTCCAACATTGCAACGCCCTTTCCAAGCACTGAGGACAAGAAACGTAAGTAGCAATTAATTAGGAAGATGACATATATAATTAGATTGATGTATGTGTGTGTGCTGTCTGATCAAATGGCCCTACGTTCTTTTTGTCTTTTCTACTGATCTGCATGGGTATTTATGTGTTTTGTCTCTCGGTTTCCATGGTAACCCAAGAGTCTATGCTGTAAGGGGCTTGGAAAGAACATTTTTTCTTCTTCCTTGTGTTATGTAAAGAAATTCTTGTAGGATAATGTTTTGCGGGCAGAGACAATAGCAGAACAAAGGTATTTTGACCTGCTGTTCAACACGTGGAAGGAAGGCAGCAGTTTGTTACCTGTTAAATTTGGGTTTGAATGGTTTCTTTTCTCCTTCACAAAAGAAAGAAAGAAAGAATAGAAAAGATGTAAGCAATCCAAAAGTTCAAAATGAGCAGTTGCAAGTCACAATATCATCTTATTGTGCAAGTATCTAGCCTGCTTGCAAACGTCAATGTTCTTTCATGCCGCCATGACGTCAACATTTTGGTGACGGAAGCCTTGCAACTCTAGTCCCACTTTCTGGCCACTTGGTTTTCCCACTAATGAAGAGATTCTCTTTCCACCATTACCAGGTTTCAAGTTTCACTCACTCTAGTTGTTGAGCATTGTCGTCTCAAATTTGTTGCACTTTGCTAGTGGCCGCTTCGCTGCTCGCTTGTTTGTCCATTCAATGCTGTTGTTCCTCTCCAAAGTTCTACCTGTTGTTAAATGACTGCATAAGCTTTCCAACAAATTGATTTTGTCGTGTACGTCGATTAATCGATTAGATGCTTGAACAATCGTTTTTTTGTTATATTGCATAGAGAGCATTTTGCTCTTGGTTTTGCAAAATTTAACGTAAAATATGTTGCACATTGCGCTAATTATTCTCTAACAAGCCTCAATTGAGACAGCGTTTTACGTCTCTGTTTGGTTTGAACAGTTTCACAAAATGCATCACAAGACTCTACGGTCCACCTGAAGGCTGAAGCCAAGATCAATTGATATCTACGGAAGTGTCATCTGAGTAGTTTAAGTCACTAAACGATAGTTGTGTCATTTGTTGATTCTTTAAGCAAACACATGCCTGGCATAGGTGTGGTCTCGTCTCATCAAAATGTGAATGCACATTTCAATAAGCAGATTCTTGTTGCGCCAGTAATCGATGGCAAGTTGTGAAGCGCAAGCCAGCAAAATGTTCTCAGCGAAGAAAAGCGTGTACGGGAAATACTTTTCCAAAATTATTGATGACGCGATTATTGTGTGTTCTTTGTGCTGGAAGAAGAGTGTGGCGTGGCACCGTTCCACGAGCATGATAAAGACCCACCTGGAAGCTTGTCATCTACCAGAATATCAAGCCATCAATGGGGAAAGCTCCTCCAGCAAAACGACACAGGGTGCGCTGCACAGTCATTTCAAGTGTACGGTGCAGCGGAGGCTGGATGGGCAGCGAGTAAGCAAAATCACTGAAGGAATTGCCTACTTTGTTGCCAAGGACATGCAACCACTGTACTGTAGAGGGGGCTGCATTCTGTTGATATATTGATGTCTTAACGGAAACTTCACGATTTATATTCTAACGAAGAGATGACAAAGATTGTGTCATAATAAAGGAAGATGCTTTATTGCACGCCAAGATGGCTTCCAGAGAGTAATAATTCAACACACATGGTGCAGCCTCGTATTCACTATCGTACATGTAACCGAGTCTGACTGATTAACTCATCAACACCCCCTCTCAATCTGGAGGAGCTCGGTGCATGTGTAATGCAAGTTTTACCTAAAGCTTTGTCATGATGTCAGCCGAGTTAAGCTCAGTGTTAACATACTTGTACTCGATGTTTGCCTGCTCTTGAATGAAGTGATATTTGATATCAATGTGCTTTGTGCGATCATACTGTCCAGCATGTCCTTCTCTCAGGCTTAGAGCACCTTGATTATCACAGTGGATAGTGGTCAGCTCCGGCTGATGCAAATCGATCGATTCTGCCAATGCTCTTAGATATGTCACTCCTAATTAGTTGCCTCCGTTAGGGCCATGTATTTGGCTTCACAGGACAATAAAGCCACTGTCGTCTGCTTTCTTGTTTTCCAACTAATTGGTGTTCCACCCATTGTAAATACGAAGCCGGTGGTGGATCTTCTGTTATCCGTGTCTCCTGCCCAATCTGAATCGTAGAAGCCAGTTATCACACCTTGCGTTGTTTGATAGAGAAGGTGGTAGGTCTCGGTACCTTGGATGCACCTGAGCACCCGTTTAGCTGCCATGATGTGTGTCTGAATATGACACTCCAACAATTGCGAAAGCTTTGATACTGTCCAGCCAATGTCTGGTCGTGTCCCAATCTTCAAATACATAAGGCTTCCAATCAACTGTCTGTACGGGTAATCTGTGTTGTCGTCTGCTTTCAGGGATGAGGTTCGAATCGTAATTATTCGAATCTATTCGAACCTCAACTTCGAATCTAAGATTCGAATCTTAACACAGGATTCGAAACAATTGTTGACAAATCAAATGCGTAAAGAAAGTGTCCGCCAAGTGCTTCCTTGATTGAACAACTGTTATATCAGTGTCATACAAACATTTTAGCAAAGAAACTCATTCTACATTGTTTTCCCTTGTAAACTGCAAACATTTCAACACTGTTGGACTTGAGACGACACTGTTGTGCGAAAATTATTCTTTAATCGTTTCTGGCCGCTCTTATCTCCTTTTGCATAGAAAATCCTCTGGTTGTTGCAGATATCTCTTGATTGCAAGTAACAGCAAACATTTGCCTGCCTAAGCTTTGCCAGTTGATTTGGAAGAGCTGTACAGCATCAATTGCAGCATCAATGATCCATTATGGCCTCACTAGCCTGTGCTTCTTAGCACGCAATCAGAGTTAAAATTGAATATTACTGAGGCATCAAGTGATTTGCGCTATTGGCAGGCAAGGACTTTGCTTTGGAGTAAAATGAAACATGTTCTCCTTGTTTGTAATGCTGCCCATCGTGGTTACTGTGTTTTCATGCTGAGCGATCAGCTGTTGTTCATGCAAAATGGTGTGCCGTGATTGCGTGACAAAAGGGGCCTGGGTAACAGTCATGGATGCTGTCAGGGGGTTCAGGCAAGCTTATTTCAAATGACTTATTATACGGCGCGGTGCATCCAAGAAGATTAGAAAAGATCGAATCGAATCGAATCTTACTCAGTCGAATATTCAAATCTTCATTTTAACGTCGAACCGCATCCCTATCTGCTTTAGTTGATTTCTTCAGAGTGATGTCTTTGTTGCTGGCGTTGCAGCCGGTTTACACTGTGCCATATTGAATCGTTCCAAGATTGTTTGCGAATAGCGTCCTTGGCTCATCGTGTAGC
>OFHS01001402.1:10496-28144 GCA_900245855.1 Calvadosia cruxmelitensis
TTGTTGCAAGATCAGAGCTGGCGATTAGGATGTCATCAACCCAAAATAGCAGTGTTGCGTGCTTGCTATCGGGTCCAGTGTAATTGTATACACAATAGTCTGTGTTACTCCTTGTGAAGTTCTCTGATTTCAGGAAGTCGGTTAGCGTATTATGCCAGTTGCGTCCGCTTTGTTTCAAGCCATACAATGATTTCTTCAATTTGCACAATAGCTTGGCTTGACCATTGGTCTGCACATATCCAGGCGGCTGCTCGACATAAATCTCTTTGTCAATAGGGGCATTGATGTAAGCCCCTTTCACATCCATCTGATGCAAGGTGGCACAAAGTTTAAAACCTTCCGCGAACCAACATTTTCCCCCAAATAACTTCGGAAAAATTTTCTCTGGATAACACGTTCGATTTATGTTGTTTCACTGAGGTTTGATCCAACAATCAATGTTCGTTACTTTACTCGAGTAAAAAAATCACGGGATTTTGGAGTAGCGAAGTAATTTTCAGGTAAAAATATTGTCCTTCGAAAAATCGACGTCCAATAAAAATACTTGTTCTTCCTTTCACAAAACGGATTGAAGAAGCAGGCAGCCATCTCCGTTGCGCGACTATATGTTTTGTTTACATTGGTTTTACGGCTTTGTAATTCAACACCTATTCGTCATTCCGACCGGCACCAAAGTTTACCGACCAGTACAGTCTAGCTCCCGACCGGCACTTTCCGTTCTGTCCCATATCAAATTTCACAAGATAAATGATAACTTAGACTGCTAGATGCAGGCTTGCACATCCTTCCACCACTGGTGGAAATGCTTTGTCGTTGTGGTCAGTCAAGTCACTTTGCCATAAATGAATGAAGTCGACATTCGAGCGACCCTAAGAATCGTAAATGTTATCACAAAGGAGCCAGACTCTGACAAAGTTTCCAAGAAACAACAGTAAGCTAATTGAGTGGTTACATCCTTAAAATTTATTTCAGAATCTCTAAAAGCAGCAGTGGTATTTAAAGTTATATCCCTCTCTGCCTCGCTCCACGCAACACGATGAGCACGTGTTTTGACTGTTTCATGCACAGCCGCTCACATGAATTTGCCATCAAAAGATAATGGTTTGACCTTTACACCTAGAAGAATAGCTGGTTCGAATGACGAATAGGTGCTGAATTTCAAAAGCCATAAAACTAATGTAAACAAAAAGTTGGGCGATGGAGATTGCCCTCAACTGATCGAATTATGCATTGAGAAACGAAGCAGTGATAATTCTACTGTAGTTCTAGCCGTGCACCTTTGATATAGGTTTAATGTACAGTACACTGCTAAGTACTGTGCTGTATGGATGGAGTATTCATTCATTTATAGTCCATATTCATCAATTTAGTTGATTGATCTCTAATAATCTTTGTGCAGAATTCCTGATAGTTTGATGAATGAACATTCTATATGTCTTCTTCTGGGGTGACCCTAATAATCATGGGTGTGGCACATGTGGGCGTGGCACTCAGCATTTTACCCGGCACTCAATTTGTGCTGGGCAGAACCCTGACTAGGATTTTCCGAAGGCAGCCTCGATCATAAAATAATTAATTAGTTTGTTGAGTAAATGGACTTTGCAAAGCTTCGGAATTTTCTCTCTGCCTTCCGCAATCTAGGTTCGCGGGTTCGGGCACTTTGTGCCACCCTGATCTGATGGATGAATTGCTGTTCATTTACTGCTTTTTGCAGGAGCATCCGAATTGAAGTGAAGCAAGTTGTTGGCGAGTAGGTATCATCGTAGTCGATACCAGGCAATTGGCTTTAGCCTTTAGCTACGTATCTCGCCTCGTATTGGACTTCATCAGGTTTCTTTCCTTGCTTTATGGTGTACACCCAACGCCCTTTGGTTTCTGCCCCTCCTTCCATCAAAGTGGCCAGACTCCATGTTTCGTTATCTGTCAGAGATTTAATTTCAGCGTTCATAGCGCTTTGCCATTTGTCGCTGTCTTTGCACTCCATTGCTTCGGCATATGACGTAGGCATAGATGCTACCGCAGCATAGACATAGTTGACTGTGGCAGTTACATCATAGTTGTCGTACCTGTTGGGCATCCTGATGTCTCTTTGGGGTCTCTTGCTTTCTTGGGTGTCCTCCGGTGTACAAAACTGCACGCTAGCGCTTTCATTGAAGTTTGAAAGACCGAAAGAAAATCCGGGACCCGTTAGAGTACAAGTTTCTTGGTTCGGGAAACCGAGACGTCAACTCTGCTACTAGGTTTGGGATTATAAATACATCATTTATTGCAAGGATGCTAAATGTTGTTCAGAGTGCATTGTTTATGGAGTTCACGATGGTCGCACAAAATGCAGGCATTATGCTGAAGATAATTATATTGATCTGTTGAGCTAACTGCAGGGATGATCGCAAGCCCCTGGCATCCGGGAAAAATTTCTAGGCCCTCTCAATGGCCAGTGTGCTTTAGGCCCCAAAGACCCTGGATTCGGCTCTGGTCTTAATACATCTACTGGTTATGCCATGGAAGCCATTTGACGCAACATGGAACTACAATTATCCCAGAAAGCGGGATGTAAGAGCTGTAAAGAACCTGTTGATTAGATACAAAATTGTGCCATTCAGAGACGCGGCTGAAGTGCATCAGATGTTATTTGATTAGATGCGGAAAAACACTATTCAGATGTGGAAAACATTATTTAGATGCGATCGGAAGTCTTTTCAGCTGCTGCTCAATTAGATGCGGAAAACAGCCATTCAAATGCTGTGGAAATTCTTTTCAGATGTTGTTCGATTAGATGTGGCAATAATTTTTTCCCTTAATATTATATCAATATTAATACAATACTCGTATAGAAGGCATGTCGTCATGGACTTATACTACACGGTTATAAGCTTATAGATCTAGTAAATTAATCGACGTGAGATTCTTTTTAAATAGATACAATGTTTAGTTAACACAAAATCTTCTGGTAAACTATGCCATTTTGGAATAACGCGATTGTAAAAGAAATGATGACGGGTGTTCGATTTAACCAGGGAAATGCTATATCTAGGTGGATGTCCGCGAGTTTGTAGATCCTGTATCTTAATTTTATCCACAAGGCCATAAACAATGCGATAAAAGAAGCATAAGTCTATTAAAACTCTTCTCTCTTTCAACGACTGTAAGTTAAACTTTTGCATTCTGTCTTCGTATGTCGAAATGCTGTCATTAAAACACCGGGCGAAAACTTTCTTTGTGAAGCGACGTTGCACTTTCTCGATGATTGCAACATCTTTTTGTAAATATGGTGAGAATGAAGGCGTAGCATACTCCAGCAGTGGTCGCACTTAAATTATAAAAGCACGGACAAGGTTTTCAGCATTGTTCTAAGGGTAATTTTTCACATGGCAAGGGTAATTTTTAGTGGAACGATTTCTGGTGTGAAACTGACTGCCAAAGCTGCTGTGCTTTAGGAATTATTTCGCTCTCGCACGTGCTGTGGAAGTGTTGAATAAATGTTTCTTTGGATCAACACTCAACAAGCATTCCCAGGCCGAACAAATGGGTTTATTATTGTGGTCACTTGGGCGTTATTACCTTTGACTCACAAGAGTAAACTCTAAACAAAAAGTGGACTGCTTGGCGAAATTTGCTCGGATAAAGTAATCGGTGTTGGGTTCGTGATTATGTTTTTAAACATTTTTTGTGACTTTCCTTTTGCTCTGTGTCATTATCGTGTTCTTTATTTACCATTTGCCATGATTCAGCGCGTAGCGCAGCTATTTTCTTTATTTATTTTCACAGAGAGAGTGGCCTTCGATGCTGACTTTGTAAATATTCTTGAAAAGTGGATTGACAATTACGACAAAGAGCTACCATCACTTGCAAACTTCATTCTGCCTGTAAGGACCTGAATGTCCCCGCTTTCTCTTGGCTGTTTGATTTCTGTCACGTTTGGCATCTTTAAACTCATCGCCATTGATGAGAGTATTTGGCCTAGGTGCTTGGTTGGTGGGAGTTATCCTATCGTAAACAGTTGCCAATGCTAGGACGCGATCATTAGGTAGCGAAGCTGTGGAACCTGTCCCACAACCAAGCACCAGTCACACTGCACTATGAACTGATACCATGTGAAAATCATGTGAAAAACCATGTGAAAAGTGCCCTTTTCACATGGTTTTTCACACTGTTTTCTAATTCACTCGTTTTTCACATGCTTTTTCACATGCTTTTTCACATGCTTTTTCACATGGTGTTTGAAATTTCACATGGTTTTTCGCATGGTGCTTACCATTTCACATCGTTTTCACATGGTTTTCACATGGTTTTGGATTCATAGTGCTGATAAGCAGCGGAAGGATTACACTACAATTAATAAAGGAGTGGGAGGGTGGGTAATGCTAAGGTAATGCGTAAGGTAAGATGCGAAACGTAATGCAAAATGTCAGGTATAAAATACAAAGCAGGTGCGAAACTTAATGTAAATGCGGAGCGTAAAGTAAATGCGAAGTATAAGGTAGATGCGAAACGTAAGTTGACATCCAAAGCAAGGTAAAATGCGGAACATAAAGATAAATGCAAAGCACAAGGTCGATTTGCAAAGTGTAATGCAACATGTGAGCTAACATTTGCGACTGTCTAGCGATGTAGCTCGCGCAAGACTGATTGCCACCTCTGGACTCATCAATACTCACCTTTGGCATGGTATTGAGGCTGGCAAAGGTCACCTGAGGTTCACATAATGATCACGTGAGCATATCATCACGGAAAGCCTCGAGTTTAATTTTGCCTAAGTAGTATTTAGCCAGTATTATAAGTACCTATTAACACATACACACCACAGATCGGTTAAGGGTGCCTACCTATAAATTCTGCAACAGTGCAGTAAAATAGTGCTAGGGCTTGCAGCAATGAGGCTCAACATTGCAGTAGAGGAACATTGTAGTCAGCCTCAGTTTGGTTTCAGGCGGTCAAGAGGAACAGTGGACGCCATTGCAACACTTTGATCACTTGTTCAGAACAGGAGGAACAACGGCCTACCAACGGCGATACTGTTTGTTCATTTCGAAAAAGCATTTGCTAATGTCCCACAGGCCATGCTCTTGGAAACCCTCCAGATGCTTGGCGTTGATCCAAGCACGAACATACTGATCGAGATCTACCGAGTCTGAGGAGCATCTGGAGTAATCAAGTGGGGAGATAGCCAGTCAGAAGAATTCAAGACCCCAGTGGGTTGTAGGCAAGGTTGCCCAGCGTCGCCGCTGCTTTTCATTTCGTTCCTCGAAAGGGCACTGCGGGAGTGGAGGAGCAGAATTGATTGTGCTGTTTCACCATCAAACCTGCAATACGCCGACGACACCACCATTATCGCGGAAAACCCTCTGGCTCTGCAAGCACTGACCACTGAGTTTGAAGCTGTCTGCGCAAAGTATTCACTCCGTATTAACACAAAGAAAACCAAGTGGATGCATTGTGTGGCAAAGAAAGACGGCTCTTTCCTTTTGCCAATTTTATCCGGGGTGTGCAGACAGAAAAGTTGAGCGCTTCGAATTGCTAGGCTCAATCGTCAACAGCGAAGGAGGTTCTGAGGAAGAGATCCAACGACTCTGTGCTATGCTGAAGCAGTCGCTCTACAGCTGCAGTCGCTCTACAGCTGCAGACTACTGTGGAAGTCGCGAGTCAGCCAGAGTGTCAAGGACAGAGTCGCCAGCGCTATCTGAATGTCCAAACTTCTCTATGGTGCAGAGACATGGGCGATTGGCATCCGCAAACAACAACGAATTTTGGCATCGAAGTTCGGGAAAACCGAGGTTCGAATGTTGTCCCATCTGTAAAATTAACTCCCCTATTATCTTAAAATGGAAAGCAGTTCATAGTTATTTGTGAACATTGCTAGCGGTCAGGGGTGGATCCAGCCAAATATTTGATTGGTTTCTAATTTTCAATCTGCTTTGAAAAGATCATTATGATGTTGGAAAAACACTGCAAATGAGCACTGGCAACACGATCTCCTCAGTGAGACTGTGCTTGGTTTGAACCTGGTTTAAAACAAGGTCTGTTGCTCAGCGCTGTGTTGTGTTTACAAAGCAGCTTGCAGAAGCGACATGAGATGGCTCAAATCCTGTGCATTTGTATGCAAACGGAGCTGGCAGCGTTCCATCAGGTTCCAACAAACACTATGAACTGATATCATGTGAAATCCATGTGAAAATCATGTGAAAAACCATGTGAAAAGTGCCCTTTTCACATGGTTTTTCACACTGTTTTCTAATTCACACGTTTTTCACATGCTTTTTCACATGATTTTTCACAGGGTGTTGAAATTTCACATGGTTTTTCGCATAGTGCTTCCTATTTCACATGGTTTTTACATGGTTTTCACATGGTTTTGGATTCATAGTGAAAGGAGGCGGCATCACTACCTAATCACAGAGCTGAAACGATAATAGAATCTACGTCGCAAGAAGACTGAAATAGAGGCGACAGGGTTCCATGCGGAAGAAACCTGTTGATGACCCTTCTAGAGCGATACCGACAGGTTTCTGGCAGAAATGATGACAGTAAAAATTCAAGGAACATTGAACTTTTCCCTTTGCTTTGAAGCAGAACAGTAGCAAAGGTACTAGGAAGGTCATTTGCATCATCTTCCGCACATATCTTTCGCTCGCGGGGCAACCAGGCAACATCTTTGACCTTGCATATCCATCAACATGCGGTGCGGTTCTCAATAAAACAATTTGTAACCAGAATATAAAAGTCATGCAACTAGCATCATTTTTGTTGTTATTGCTTTTACAAAGTATTATATTTCAAATGTTGCTCAATGGAATTTAGGTGAGGTTAAAATCACGCCATAATGCGCGCTGCCCACGTATTAAGAATCGAGGCTAGCCCCTTAATCAAACACATATTGGATAGCTGTAACAGGAGCAGTATCGGATCATTCTTACTATCGCCAGCCAGCTGCTAGTCACGCTTGACATGCAAGAATTCCCGCTCCAATCAGGCTCAGTATGCCTCGCAACACTCGAAACAGCCAGGAGGCAATGAGTCTCCCACCCGCCTTCTCCCATAATGCAACTCGTATTATCAATCCGCCATGCGCAGTCCCAATGCATTTTGGTATACAGTTGAGTTGATCTCTGCCAAAGGTGAAGAGGCCAGTAAAATGCTTTGTTTGAAACGCAATCAGCCGTACTCTTGTCAATGATGGTCAATTTCAGGGATTGTCCTAGCTGTCAAAATTGTCGATTTCAACTCAAAACCACGTGCCTGGAAACACTTGCATCCCGAGATGCACTAGGACTGCACTTCGTCAATTAGGAACTCCACTGACTTAGCAGTATGATTGTGGCTTGGTTGTGATGACAGGTCTGCTATCAAAACCACTGCTAATGGCACGTAAGTACCTCCCACCAACCAAGCACCAAATGCCAAAACCTCATCGGTGGTGATGAGTTTAGCCGTGAAGTTTTACCTGTTTCTGGAAACCTGATCGAACCTTGTCTAGATCCACCCCTGCTAGAGGTTTTGTGAAGCTCCGACGCATCAAGAGCCAATGGAGGAATGACAGGCGCAATGTAATTTTTTACGTGTTCAGTATTTTTTGGACATTGCCTTTCCTTCCTGAAGGCATGTGCGGTTGTGATGGGCTGGGCTATCATTAATAAGTTGAGAAGTGCACTCCCTTTGCAATATTCATACACTGCAGTAGAAGAAATTTGATGATTTTTCAGTTCTATTGTGATGGGATAAGGTATACAGGTAAGTCTTGCTGGTGTTAACGTTTCACTGCTTTCATGCTATCAGAAACTCTAGGATTCTCCTTGCATTTGAATGCTATGAAATGCGCGGTGTTTAAAATATTTGTGGGTGGATGAAAAAGAGGTGTATGGGGTGTATGGGGCTCTGCATGGGGTAGTACCTTTGGTGTCTGGCAGCTGCACTCTCTTGAGAGTGGACAGGCAGCATTGGACCCCAGGCATCCCCTAAATCTCTCACGAGCTGGCTCCAAGCGCCACACCCTGGTACACTGCCTCAGCTGGCGGGCCAAACCACGTGAGGGGGTGATGTTAACACTGCATCACTAGGCGAAGGAACTTCCATGATGAGGTCACCGGCTAGGGCGGAGGAGTTCCCAGATGAACTTAACGGCCTGGTGTTCACGGCCAGGGCGAGCCCCCGAATTGGAGGATATCGGCTGTGGTCGGGCATGGAGAGGGATGGGCTCCGCCATGCGTCATTTGCCCTTGATACGCCACATGAAGATGACAGCCAATTCTTTCTTTATACCGGACGGGAGTGGAGAGAGCTGGTCAAGGATCTTCGGTGGCGCCCCCACGGTCGCACAGACTAAGGGACAAGTGAAGTGAAGTGAAGTGAAAAAGAATTAGGCAGGAGGACAGAGGAGTAATATATCCCTGGAAGTCCTTGATAGAATATATTCTGCATTTCTTGTATAGTCTTGTCCAGCAATAAAGTCGGCAGTAAGGATGAACAGCTCACTATTACTGCAGAATGAGGCCACTTTGTGGCTGGTATACTCCTCCATCAAATCACTGATGCCAGGCACAGAAGAGTGATGGCGGTGTCTCTCCGTGTTGTCAAAAAGTTGATATTCAATATTGCTACCCTT
The DNA here is from genome assembly GCA_900245855.1 of Calvadosia cruxmelitensis. NCBI lineage: Eukaryota > Metazoa > Cnidaria > Staurozoa > Stauromedusae > Kishinouyeidae > Calvadosia > Calvadosia cruxmelitensis. Next base: position 19,096 of record OFHS01001402.1, read on the forward strand.
TCAACAGAGTTCATTGTATTACGGAAATTGGCCTGCAATCAACTAGCGTCGTTCTCACAGCACACGCTGTGGCTGCAGTTCAAAAGGTTATACCAAACCTTGGCAAATCAGCAATAGACTGTCCATAATTGCAGTCAACTCCACCAATAGCAGTTCTGCCATTGCCAGAATTTCGTCAATAGTGGCAACTTTTGTACTCCCAATGATTATTGCGGTTTGCCTTTGCTAAATATATCCTCCGATAGCGGTGTCGCCAATAACAGTTTTTGTTTATTTCGGTGTTTATTTCTGACCGCAGACCACAAATAATTCACCAGTATCGGCTTTTGAGTTCCTCTAAATCAGTTCCACAATGTTGATGCAGCAGTAATTTTCAATTTCTTGTGAGCTGAAATCAAACCTATTAAAATTTGACCGCTTTATTAGTTAACTGACCTTCCCGAAGATTCCCCAAAATCATTGAATTTTGCGACTATGCTCTCGCCTCTCGTTGATGACGAAGTTGCTGTAGCAGGAGTGCCAATCATCAACGAGACGCCGTGGAACACTAATCATCACGGCCGGTCAAAATCATTTGATTGATGATCGCGCTGACTCCGACGACGATGTTAAGGACACGACACCTGTATCTACGGCTTCTAAGGCCATGAGCGTGTTTGCTGTCATCTACTTGTACATGGACAGTCGAGCTTCCGTTGCAGAAAGCAGCAGAGTGGCAATGGTGGCGTTACAGGGCAAAATTGAGTCTGTGGATCTTTCATCTCTCCAACAGACAACTCTGATGTTGTATTTCAATAGTAACTAGCAATCATGTTATGTTTATCTGTATTGTGTTAGCTGATTTCTGCTGCTGTGTGTTATAATAAAGCGAAGGATTACATAATACTGATTGTTTTCCCTGTACCGATTTTCACCGTATACGGTTTAATTTGGACGGTCCCCAGTGTTGTTGGCATCTTGGCGGAGTTGACTGTATGAGGTTGTTGGACCACTCTGTCTTTGGATGTTTTCCAAAGCTGATTCTCTTTATACCACATCATTCTATAGTGTATGTCTTTCCATCGCAGTCGGGTGGCAAAGCCAGTGCATCTTTGCATGTCTCGAGGGCCATCTGTCGCCGATGTGAGCGAAGGTGAGTCAGTCAGGTTACCAAGAGCATTGCTACATGATGACGAATGCCCTCTATGATGGATACAATCTCCATGGAATGCTGCTTAAAACACAACCAGCGCTTAACCAGGGGCCATAACAGAAAGCATAATGCCTCTGATTCACATAACACCACTATCAGTAATCAGCATAACTTCTTAACAGCAAATTTGATTTAGATTTCCTGTCTTTAGCTGCTGTCATAATTCTATTTCCTATTTATCTGACAGCACGCAAAGTGCCCCGGAGGACATGAAAAAGACCAATTGCATTAGTGGAGTTCAATTACTCTTGATATTATTTATCAACAACTGCCCTTAGATTTTTCATGCATTTGCTTCTAAACTGTTTGTCGATGATGTGAAGCTGTACACTGAGTATGAAGTCAAAGATACCTTCTCTCCAAATATTTCTAATTTTCAACAATAGCTGGTTGCCTTCAAACATTGGACTCAAACTTAGCAATTGAGGATAGCAGTAGAAAAATGCTATTCCTTGTACATTGGACTCTGCAATTATGAAGTAAAGTACAACCGTAATGACTTTGTCCTTCCAAAGGTTAACACATATATACGTGATCTTGGAATCTTTGTTGTTCCTGACTAGAAATCCTCTGCTCAATGTATAGCAATATCTTGGAAAGCCCGCGGGTAATATGTATGTTGATCGGCACTTGCCCATTGACGTGTCTTCTGGTTTCATCAGTCTCTCTTTGCACCTGCGCAGGCTCGTGCCGCTGTTGCGGAATGGTGAGATCGACGCATCTGTCTTCAAGTACATCAACAGGTCAGATTTTCTGTTCTTGGATGCCATGATGGTTTAGCAAATGTTATGTTGAATGTACGAAGAGTCTGTAGTAGCAACATCATCTGGGAGAAGATTCTGTGCTGGAGGTTCCTCAACTATCTTATTGGCAGAATGAATTCAAAACAGAATTATTGTTGCTGTTGCTTTCATTTTATTGAATTTAATTTATCAGGCCAATGTGAATAATAATGATTAAAAACCAAGCGCGGGAAAGTAGAATTACTTGCTGTACATTATTTGTGTAGCCTTCAGAGTATCATTTACAGAAGCGCGAGAAAGTTTCAGAATCTAAACAAGGTTAAAGACAGAAAACGGGAATTCCATTTGGAAAGGACTCAATACTGAAGGAATGTAGCGTACAATTATTAACTGGAATGGATAGAGGCTTAGTTTCTTAGACTTCCCACGAATTGTATAATTGCGGTCTTGCAACCAAAGCGGATTGTTTTCAGGCAGATCCAACACACCGTAAAGAGTGTTGCATACCATATACAAGTTGTTGTTGTTGTTGTTGCATGCACAGTCAACTCTGCTAATACCGGAATTTTTGAAATCCTGACGATTGTTGCGGTCTGCCTTTGCTAAATATGTTCGCAAATACTGGTGTCGCCAATAAGAGTTGAGAGATTTATTCTGAATCCAATAAGCATTTACATGCTTTTTACATGGAGCTATAAAAAATACATCATGCTACACAGTAGGGCTCCGAATCGAGACCCGGGAAACCGGGACCTGACATTTATTCCAGGAACCAGGAATTGATTTTCCTGTTTCCCTCCCGGAATTTGTTTGCACTTTCCTGCTTATTGCAGATTCTGTAAAGCTTCATGATCAGTTGATGAGTTTCCAAGTTTCCCATCATTTGTTTACTGCGTTGTTGTCAAAAATGTTTGTGGAATCGTAACGTCGGCCATGACGTTGATCACCTTCGCAGTTTGAACTTATTTGCAAACGTGTGTTGGTGTCAGATTTCTTTTGTCTTGAAACAATAGACCGCTTCGCGGAAATGTGGGATGTTGAATCAATGAATCATTTTACACATTCACCGTTTCGCGACATCTCATTCGTTGTGTTGCCTTGCTTTCGATATTTTGTGGCACTGCTATACACTGAATTTGACTGTTTTTTTGTTTTGATTGAGTTTTGAATGTCTTCAATGATGACATCATCTTCAATTCAGCGGGCAAACTGTTGCAAGCCATTTCTCCGTTGCATTGGAATAATCGCCAGTAGGCTTTTCTAGCCGCAGATTTCCTACTGCTGTCCGTCTGGTTGTCATGTTTTTCTGCTTCTTAAATCGGCACATCAAGCTTGGGCGGATTAACCATGACACACCTTTTGCATGACATTTTGCTGCTAATGCAAAGTTCTATTTAGGACATCTTGCCAACCAAGGGAGACTAACATATCAGAAACAGGGGTGTAATATGGGCATTGTAGGACGTGTCTTATAGCGCAATTTTGGATTTTCTGCAGGCGGTTGCTCCTCGAGTGGTTTAGAGACAATTTATTCTCATTTAGCCATGCACATATAGTCCAGTCAATCTAGCTGTATTTTTATGCAAACCTGTGACAAATTGCAACAGAATATATTTTTCATGCTACATATATATAGGCCATTCCACGCCAAATCACTCAAGATTGACCCTCACCCTCTCAGATTCTTTTCAAACTTCATGCGAAGAGCACACAGGCGAGAACGATCAGAAATAAATCACAGCAGGTTGAGCTATCATTCCGTGACTGAAGAATTATCGAGCAGACATCAACGCAAACGTGCGATGAAAGCACTTCAGAAACACTTGAACTCATGCAGTCAGGACGTTCTTCCGCATTTCTGCCAGAACTGCTGCCAAGATTTTGGCGGGAAAATGTGTGTTTTGCTGTCTCGGATGCGGAGCGGACGATTATCGAAAGCTTGAGCGTCCAGTCATCCTGAAAGTCATCCTAGCACAATCAGCAATCCTTATTCTACCTCACTGGACAGTATTTTCGCATAATCGTTTCGAACTGACGGAGAAACAAGCCAAGAACTCGACAGCTTCAAGGTGACAAAACTCAAGCTGAAAAGTGAGTCCTTACATTTTTGCTCGTATCTCTGTCGTCTTTTGTGTGCCCACGCTGATTTTTTGGAAATCGCTTCTACATTGAATTGCCCTCCTGCTCAACATTTTGTTTGAAAATCGAAGATGGGGTATTTTTGGAAAACGACAGCAAAGTTGAAGCACAAAATCGAACTCAGTGAATGTGTTCATTACGTTAGCAACATCTGCTTATCATCATCGGAAGCAGCTCGTCAAGAGCTTCTGAGCGTATAATTTATTTCTCGAAACAACGAGCGAACGGTGGGCTACAAAGGAAAACGTCCGCGGCGAGGTTCACGCCAACAAAATGGCGCGAAACTTTCGTAGTGTATATCTCGCGAGTTTTCACACCTTTTGACCTAATATTTTGGAATTCTCTTAGTTATGATTGTATCTTGTGCTCCATGAAGTTTGAAAAGAATCTGAGAGGGTGAGGGTCAATCTTGAGTGATTTGGCGTGGAATGGCCCATATGCAGAATGTAACGGAGAATAACATACTGAAAATCAATAAAAATCGAATAATCGGAAGAACGCATTCTAGAGAACTAGTTAGAGGGTGTTTGAGCTGATATGTCTGCCATTATGAATAACAGCTGTTCGTGTTTTAAGCTAACTTTAAGGATGTATTTCGTTCTCTTTAATTCCAACAAGTATGCAGCTGTCTTATCGCAGTACAGATTGGTATGATGTCTAAATCACTGTGCTTACAGACCAATAATCAAAAGCAGTAGGAGGTTTATAACAAAACAAAACATTTCAAACAAAAGTCACAGACCTGAGCGACATGCGCCAGATGTTTGCTCCAATGAATAACTGAATACCTTCGACTCAGTTGCCAGTTCACTCATTAACGGGGAGTCTACTGTTGAACAAGTAAACTCATGCCCGTATATGAAAACGCTGGCCAGTCAAATATGTCAAGCTAAGGATCGATATGATGACAATTGTACGGCAAAACTTTGGCTTCAATTCATGGAAAGGATCGAACTGTTGCGAAATGTTTTGCGTGCAGAGTGAACTGGTAACTGGGATTTCCACATAGAAACTCTGGCAGCTACGCTTCCTTACTCTGCGGTAGCAGGGCACAATTTGTACACCAACAGTGTGGTTTGGCTCCTATCTATGCCATACTGCCCAGCAATAGATGATGCGATGCAAGCATTTACTGAAGTGGAGTTTGATACCAGTGAACAAGACAAGGACTCCAGTGAATCCAGAAAAGGCAGAGACCATGCAAACGCACAAAATGTAATCAGGTTCTTCTCCGATAAACAACCTTTATCCTCTGCTACAGCTCTACGAAATATTGACACTGGAGCAGTTGCATTCTGTAAAGTGAACGTTGACCCCTGAAAGGAGGATACTGGTAAGGAGATATTGCATAGAATGGACTGAAAGCGTATAGACAAATTTTAGTTTAGAAAAAGGTTAACGCTATCACCCTCGGGTTCAAGAACTCTGCCCCTATCGACGAGGATGTCGTACCGATCGATCCACATATACTTTTCCAGAGATTGGCCGTCATTGCCATCAGGGAAGAGGCTTATTTTACAAGCGAAATGTTCAAGTACGAGCTGTGCAGCTATCCCGCCTCTCTGTTCGACTCCTCTGGCCTCCCAAGACAAGCAAACAAAGCTTCTTTGGCAGATGCTCTATGGGAGATTGCTAAGTGTGACGAGATGGTAGCAGCAGCAATCGAGAACCCGTATTTCGTAACCGATGGTGGTGCCCTGCTGCACCGCGTGCCTTGGAGGAAAAGACATTCGTTTGATGAGATATGCAGTTGCTACGTCAGCTACGTGAAATACATTACGGTCGAAGCACAGTTGTTTTTATGGCTACGAGAGTGGTCCTTCCAAAAAAGACAATGCAAACAAGAGACAGAATGGAGAGAAAGCTGGTGTGCAGGTTCAGTTTTCGTCGTCTATGCCTCTTACAGTGACAAAGAAGACTTTCTAACAAATGAGTACAACAAACGGCAATTTATCATTTTGCTGAATGGCAACGTCAAGCAAATGTAAAGTATGGGACATGTAGAGTGTAAAGCCTTTGTCTGATCATCTCCTGCGTCTGTATTTGCGATTGCAATTCTCGGTTGCGATACTGCGTCCCACTTGTTCGGTGTAGGGAAAGATACTTCGGTAAGGAAAATAATGCAAGACCAAGCTATAAACTGTCAGGCTGAGATATTCACATCTCTGGAGCAACGAAAGACAAAATTGTAGCAGCAGACGAAAAGGCAGTTTGTCTTGCTGCATAGCGGTGATCCGTTGATGTCGATAGACAAACACGGATATTAAATATTTTGTCAGAAAGTGTCCCGCTTGACAGCCTTTGTCCAAGCCCAGACTGTCCCACCCTCATCTGCAGCGACCAGGTATCATAGCCTGCTATTGGGGGTTGGCACTTACAAAACGGTGCGATGCTATCTGTCACAACAGATATTTCTCCCTCCAAAGGAGCTGCTCCAGATGTTCCACTGCGGCTGTAAGATGGACTAAGCCTCTGCACGATGCACATGCAGGAAGAATGGTCTAGATTGTTCGGAAGGATGCTCTATGTATAATGGAATTTCATGCTCGAACAGTAAACGTGGGAATTACAAAGATGGTGTCCCTCTGCCTATTGAGGTCGTCAAACGCGCCATCTAACTCCTCAAGAACGGAAGAGCGGCCGGCTCAGATGGAGTTCAAGCGGAATTTCTGAAGGCAATGCTGGATGACCCAACAGTGTTCTCTGCTATACACTTCGCCATCAACCGCATCTGGACCACAGGCAACTGGCCATCCTCTGCACTGATGTCCTACTACATCGCATTGTACTACAAATGTGTCAACGGAGACTGTGGCAACTACCGGATGCTAGCCTTGATCACACACGCAAGCAAGATCATGCTGAACATATTGCTGGAGGATCTCAACCGAGTGGCCAAAGACACCGTCAGCGACACCCAGTGTGGATTCACGGCTGGAAAATCCACCACCGACGCCATATTCACATTCAAACTCATCGGACAAGCACACATGGCAGTTTTCAAACAACTCCATATGGTATTCGTTGACTTTCGAAAAGCGTTCGATTCGGTGACACCCGGCCAGATGCTGGACATCATCGACTCTTATGGGATCATGCCAGAAACTTCACGCCTCATCGCCAACCTGTACAACGGTGCACACGGTTCAATCACATGGAAAGGCATGACCTCCGAGTGCTTTGACACACCAGTCGGCGTTCGCCAGGGCTGCCCCCTGTCTCCAGCACTCTTCAACATGTACACGGAATCAATGATGCGAGAATGGAAAGAAAAGGTGTCAGTTCTGCGCCCCCCAGATGTCTGTGGAGACGAATATTGGGAGCTGAGATAGGCATATGATCTAGTGCTACTCGCGCGCTTTGCAGAAGATGCGACTACCATGCTGGGAAAGCTTGATCTTGTTGCCAACTCCTACGGCCTCAAACTGCACCCAGGCAAGACCGAACATCTGACGCTAAATGCTCCTAATACTGCAGTCACCCTCCATGGCGTTGCCATTATGTCGACCACCAACTTCCGATACCTCGGCTGCAGCGTCAACGACACTATCGATGACTCTCTACTGAGATACGGTCTCGCATCGCCATCGCAAAACAGGCCTTGAACTCATGCATCTACCTACGGAAACCTTGAGTACGCATTGAAGCAAAGCTCCACCTCGCCAGAGCGCTCATTTTCTCCAAAATGCTGTACAGAGCATCCACCTGGACAGTCAGCGCCACCAGGGCGAAATCAATCGAGGCGTTTGGTAGAACCATGTTGAGGAAGCTGCTCGACATTGTCTGGAGCGATTTCGTCTCAAACATCGAACTCGGACATCGCATAGGAGACCACTGGCAGCTCTCTCAGGCCACTCTGATGAATCAACAATGGGCGTGGCTGGGACACTGCCAACGCCACACGAACCACCCTGCTCTGATCACTGGACTACCAACCGACTCGCGCCCCACTCCTGGCAGGCCAGGTCTGCGATGGACTGATGGACTACGGCGTTGGACCGGACTCACGGCAGCTACCCTTGCCGAAAATGCGGCCGCTCGCGCCCCCATGCCACACAAGAAATCAACCGCCAGCACCACAACAATGGTTCTGCGAAGTCATAGCCGCCAAGGCGCCTCCGGCGTACGACGATGATGATGATGATGATGTCACTAAGGATGACGATGGCGTGTTTTAGTAGGAGAACTTGAAGGAGATAGCCCTAATACTGGCTTTGCACAACCGTGCGCTATGTACTTCAAGAATGACTGCTACTTGGCATAACTGTTTCAAGACGTCAGTGCAGGTGTTATGGCATATAGCGGGCATAAAAGTAACTATTGCATTATTAGCCCAACATTTCGACGAATTCAGTTGCTTTTTGGTTCCTTCCAGAAATATTAAAAATGGCGGGATTTTATATTTGACTATGATTTGACGCTCAATTAGGATACCTTAGAATTGGACCCCTTCCGATAAATCGATTTTTGTCGATTTTTATTATGTTATTGTGCGTTAAATTCTGATCTGGAATGTGCAAAAATATATTCTGTTGCAATTTGTTACACCTCAGAAGTTTTGTTGACTGGACTAATATGCTTTTGAAGTCATCATCTAATTTACGTTTTATGCTTTCAACATCTTTACCAGAGAAATAAAATATTGTATCATCAGTGTACATGTTCACTTCAAAGTTCGAAACAGCAGATACTATATCGTTGATGTAAATAATGAATCTCTTGCAAATCAGACGTTTTGTTATTGATGATGACTACTTGCTTCCGTTTTGTTAAATAGATTCGAAACCATAAAAGGGACTGGGCATTACATCCATAGAGTTGTAGGTTTTCAAGCAGGATATTATGATTAGCTGTGTCAAATGCTTTCTTAAGGTCCAATTTGATCATGCCAATGAGCAGTTTATTCTCGATCTGGACGAAACAGTATCTGTATCTATAAATAAACCTATATAGCAAAAATCTATATATATATATA
>OFHS01001403.1:0-28140 GCA_900245855.1 Calvadosia cruxmelitensis
GTTTGAAAAATTGTTTATTAAAAGCCATTAAAATTATCGACTGGTATTGCTTGCCTCCATGTAATTGTTGTCTGTATCTGTGCTACTATTGTCTTAATAGTTAGAGCAGGACCTTTCCTCCAAGAAAAGTAACGTCCAAGTAATTAGTAATTAATTACTTTTCAGGAAAGTAATTCGTACTTGTAAGTAATTACTTTCCACAGGAAAGTAATTCGTAATCTAATAACTACTTTTTGGGAAAGTAATTAGTACTGTAATTAATTACTTTCGGCAGTAATTTTCACAACACTGGAAAACAACTGCCTTAAGAGACAACCTGTCTTGAAGGACCACCTGTTTTAAGAGACCGCCTGTCTAAAGTGATCCCTTGCTTTAAGAAATCACTCTTTATTGGCCCTTCAGTGGTCGCATAAGAACGGTTTGCCAGCTGTACATTATTTCTATATGAACGGTAATCTTAATGTGATAGGATAAGTAGCAACATTTTGACATGGCAAACTCCACGAAAATGTCTGCCAATGCTTGTTTGACTATAATTATGTGTCTGTAATAAAATCATCTAATGTGGGGAATTCTCTGACCTCATCGAATATTCCTAGACCGATTTGGGAACGTTGAAGCTGTGCTGCGTGAACTCGAAACGTCTCGTAAGATATGATAAGGACGGGATTTGGAACGCGATGTCCTTGCTGAGCCATAAAAGAAGCTGAAAATAAAAAACATAGACAAGTAGCTTCATTCTACAGTTCTACACATCATACATTCAGTACCGTTTTATCAAGCAGGCACTCGAAACGTATGATTTAGGCCTGGACGGCTTGGTTAACCCCCTTCAATGGTAGTTTGCAACAAATGTACGTTACTTGGATTTTTCCAAAATGAAATCATCATTATTTACCATTATCCAAATGCTAGGTAAAGAATGGACAATCTATGGATTTTTTAAAGGTCACTGGGGTCAGGTTACATATGACATAAGGCACGCTGTTGTTTTGAAAGCGCAGGAAAACCAAAAATTTTCAGAGAAACTTTAAAGGGCATCTGCAAAGGTGCTCACAGACACTTTGATTCATAAGCATAGGAAGGAAAATAAGTTTTTTTTTGTGATACACTGAAAGATGGGATTTATGACATCAACCTCAGAAGTGGAGAGCCTCAGGGGAGACAAGATTCTAGATTAATTAGCCACCCTCAAAAACTGAATTGAATGAATAAATGAATGCAGTGAAAGGTTGTTCACAAACTGGATCCATTAACAAGACTTTCTTAATAAATAGTCATCGACCCATAATTTGATGATCCCAAACTTTGCTGTGTGTAACATTGTATATAAAGACACATCACAAACAAAAATTAGCAAGCTAGCTACTTGATAGAAATAGAAGAAATGGCGGTTTTGCTAGATAGCAATCATTGTACACACGTGACATTTTAAAAGAAAAATATATTTGTTCAATCCAAAAGGAAGTACAGTGAAACCTATCTGTAATGGTCACCTTTGGAGCCTAAATGACCTTTACAGTCAGGTGGCCTTTCTGTCCAGATTGATTTCTATAGAAAGTGTCATTTTCGGGTTATGAAGAGTGGCCTTTATACACATGAGGCTGCTCTATAGAGGTGGCTGCAAATACAGGTTTGACTGTAATCTGGACCATCTTTTAGATGTAAATAGGCTATTTAATATTTTATTTAAAGTAGATGTAACTCTGTATCTCTGAATAAGATTCCAGTACATGCAAACCTGTATTAGCGGCCACCTCTATAGAGCAGCCACCTGTGTATAAGACCACTTTTCATAACCCAAAATGACACTTTCTATAGAAATCAACCTGGACAGAAAATCCGTCTGTCTATAAAGGTCATTTTCGTCAGGTCCCAGCGGTGGCCATTATAGACAGATTTCATTGTAGTTCGCAAACACACATCAATTTCAAAATATGTTTGAACCGTGACACTCACTTAAGTTGTTATCGATTTGCTGCTTGCTGCCTGAGTCAATGGCAATGGCACTGACGCGACGACCGAGCCACTTGTCAATCTCCTTGTACCAGTTCTAAATGCAAAACAGTTACTCTCACAATAAAATCAACGTAAAGAATAATGACATCACAGTATCATTCTGAGGGTAATCAATCAGCAAAAAATCATATCTGAACATAGGTTTTTCTTTCACTTTTAAAATTAGTGTGGATAAGGAAATTCTGCTCCAAAATCGTGATCATCTGTTTGTTTGCTCGACCGATTGATTGTTCAATTGATCAATTGATTGATTACTTGCCTGATTAATTGTTTGGTTAATTGTTTAATTTATCGATTGATTAATTAATTGTTTGATTGATCTATGAATTAATTGATTGATTCAGGCTGCAGACAAGCATGATCTCCAGCATTTCTCATAGAATTTAAAAGAGTTAAAGAAATGACAAAGAAACAAAATATCAATAGAGTTTGACGATCTCTGAAAAATAATCTATCCTTGTCCTTTGCTGAATGATTTGTTTGTTTTAGGATAATCAATTCAACCAACCTTAACTAAACTTGCAGGTGAGACAATGATAACTTTGTTCAATTCTGGTTTGGCTAAAGAAGAGAACAGTTCAAGAAAGTATGAATCAAAACCCACAATATTGCAACACATTGGATGGTAAAGAAACTTGTGAACCCCAAGGGGAATAAGAATTATGCTAAAAAGACTGGGTATTACTTGCCTATTGCTGTTAGCAAACAAAGAATTTAATGAACTGGTCACTAGCACTATAATACCTTTTTCCACAGCTTTTTCGTCTACTGTGGCGAGTAGCTAAATTTCATGATTGCTATGTATTTTACAGGCGAAGAGCCACCCAGTGGAAGTACTGTAATAAAAGCCATTATTATTATTATTATTATTATTATTATTATTATTATTATTATTATTATTATTATTACCTAAATATAATTTCCTGAAACTTGCAATAACCATTTATTTTATCAGTCCATTCATTATAATTATGAATAACAACGAAGTAACGAACACCACCTAAACTACTAACTTGAAAGATGTGATAAAGTTACAAAATAAGCTTGAAGATTGTGTCAAAAGACCCTTTTGTCAAGTGTTGGAAGCATGAAAAATGGTGCAAAATCCATTTCCTTATTTACGCTTTTCAACAGTTATGTTATATACAAATCAGATATAATTATGTAAAATCAATTTGCATGTAAAAGTAAGTTGAATATATACAAAAACTGCCTATAACTAAACATTCAACTTGCAAAAGCATTTTGCAAATAAGTGCCATGCACAGTGGTAACTTCTAAGATTAATATAAAAATGATGGAGTCTAAAATCCAACTACGATCCAACTAAGATCCAGTTAAGATCCAATTGACAAATTTCATTTTGGTGAACTCGAACAAACATTTCGGATGTGCTTGCTAAATTGCAGTAAACAGATAGTTTGATAAATAGTTAAACTACTAGTGCACCGCACAAATTTTTACTGACCTTCAGGACTTTGTTTCTACGGGCGGAAAGGAGAAACAACAATCATATACAAGTATACAACACAACATTTCTATAGTATAAATTCAAAAGAACAATTAAGGTCACGAACTGCACAACGTTTTGGCAATTAAACTTAGCATTAGTAAGTATTTAAGTTGCAAAACAGACTATTGAACTCAGCATCATTAAGTTAGATAGCAGACGACAATGCAGTAAAAGCTTTTGCGGAAACCAATCCATGCATACGAAAACACAGAATATGGTTGAATTACACTGTTTACTCCATCTGAAAGTCAAACAGCGAGTTCCATCATATATATTCTCAACTTTTGAATGCAACTTTATAGGAAGAAATACATAATGAGTATTTATTTTTATTTTTCACAAAGTCCTCATTTTTGAAAACCCTAAATTACAATAACGACTTTTGTAGTTCTCCAAATTCAACCGTCGGGTTATATTTACATGAAATTGCATTCAGTAAACAAATTGCACAGTCACATAGATAATTTATTTTTCTAACTTTTCAATGCTATCTTACCCATGGCGAAAGAGAACAAGTATTTATTTTGATTTTCGAAGTGTCTCACATGCTTCGACTCCAAAGACCGAGAATTAGGTTACCGGCTTTATGTGTTCTCCAAATTTAACCGCTTGGTTTCATTTACATCAAACGTTTTTTCAGAAACAAATTGCATAGTAAATTAGATAACTTATTTCTCTAGCGTTTAAATTATATCTTACCCATGGCGAAAGAAAACGAATATTTATTTTGATTTTTTCAATGTCACACGCGCTTCTTCTCAAAAAGCCTAAACTGACATTACCGGCTTCATGTGATCTCTAAATTCAACCGCTTGCTTTTATTTACATCAAATCAGATTCCAGAAAGAAATTGAATAATAAATTAGGCAATGTATTTCTCTAACGTTTAAATGCTATCTTACCAGACTTGGCAAAAAAGAACGCGTATTTATTTTGACTTTTCAAGTGTCACACGCGCTTCTTCTCGAAAGCCTAAACAGACATTACCGGCTTTATGTTTCCTCCAAAGTCAACCGCTTGGTTTCATTTACATCAAATCAGATTCCAGGAACAAATAGCACAGTAAATTAGATAACTTATTTCTCTAGCGTTTAAATGCTATCTTACCCATGGCGAAAGGAAACGAACATTTATTTTGAATTTTTCAATGTCACACGCGCTTCTTCTCGAAAAGCCCAACATGACATTCGGCTTTGTTTTTCTACAAATTCAACCGCTGGGTTTCATTTACATCAAATCAGATTCCAGAAACAAATAGCACAGTAAATTAGACGATTTCTTTTTCTTACATTTAAATGCTATCCTATTTATAGCAAAAAGGAACGCGTATTTATTTTGATTTTCGAAGTGTCACAAATGCTTCAATTTGAATGGACATCAATAACTTGATGAATGGAAAAAAACTTTGTTCTTTCAAAGAGCTTGAAAAATCGTTTGTTAATGTAGCGATCGCTAATATTGATTTTAAAAGTTAGACAAATAAACAGTCTAAGTTAATATGCAATTGGTTTTAGGAATCTGATTTGATATAAATATAACCTGACGGTTGAAATTGGAGAACACATAAAGCCAGTAACCTCATTCTCGGTCTTTGGAGTCGAAGCGCGTGAGACACTTCGAAAATCATAATAAATACTTGTTCTCCTTCGCCATGGGTAAGATGGCATTTAAGCGTTAGAGAAATAAATTATCTTATTTACTATGCAATTTGTTTCTGAAAAAAGGTTTGATGTAAATAAAACCAAGCGGTTGACTTTGGAGGAAACATAAAGCCGATAATGGCAGTTTAGGCTTTCTAGAAGAAGCGCGTGTGACATTGAAAAAATCAAAATAAATATTCGTTTTCTTTCGCCATGGGTAAGATAACATTTAAACGTTAGAGAAATAAGTTATCTAATTTACTATGCAATTTGTTTCTAAAAAAAACGTTTGATGTAAATAAAACCAAGCGGTTGAATTTGGAGAACACAATAAAGCCGGTAGCCTCATTCTCGGTCTTCGGAGTCGAAGCATGTGAGGCACTTCGAAAATCAAAATAAATACTTGTTCTTTTTCGCCATGGGTAAGATAGCATCGAAAAGTTAGAAAATAAATTATCTATGTGACTGTGCAATTTGTTTACTGAATGCAATTTCATGTAAATAAAACCCGACGGTTGAATTTGGAGAACTACAAAAAGCCGTTATTGTAATTTAGGGTTTTCAAAAATGAGGACTTTGTGAAAAGTAAAAATAAATACTCATCATTTCTTTCTTCCTATAAAGTTGCATTCAAAGTTGAGAATATATATGATGGAACTCGCTGTTTGATTTTAGATGGAGTAAACAGTGTAATTCAGCCATATTCTGTGTTTTCGTATGCATGGATTGGTTTCCGCAAAAGACGTCATCTGCCCACAACTCCTCGGTCTCTTTTCGTTGTGTACACGGGTTTTTGCGACGATTTACTTGCGCCGAAACGTCTTTGACGTCGAAACGATCAGGCGCCGAATCATGACAGCGCCAAGACAGTTGGCGCCGTAGCGATCGCGCCAAAATGTCTGCGCCGAAACAGCCGCGCCGAAACGTCCTGCTCCCGGCTCGGGTACGTCACGGCTTCCATAAGATTGGAAATATCGCATTGTGTTATATTAAATTATCTGATGACAATTAGCAAAAACATAGAAGCCCCGTTGAGGTCATCAAGAGATACTGGATTATACAATATGTCATTGAACGATAGCGGATTAACTAATTTTGAGTGTATATTAATCTAAATTTATAATCAAATAATGTCTAATTCTAGCGTATGTCAATCTTCATCATAAATTCTAATTTAAAATTGAAGTTATGAGAAATTGGAATACCTACCAGCAGCGTAAACAAAAGAGTAATGCACTGCAACGTCTTGCCCAGTCCCTACAATCAAAACCAATCAGCATTGCAGTACACGTTTAAGACATCACAAGCAAACTCATTCAATTGTGTTAAATATTCTTGTAAATTGTAGGACTAAATAAAATTACTTCAAAGCTTTTACAGCGGAAACTGAATTTATGCAATAAGTTTTCAAAAGTAAAATGTTTTGTATGCAGATTTTGTATATATCCGACTTACAAATTCAGCGTCTATCTAAATTAGGATTTCACAAATGTCTGTATATAAACAAATTTTGCATATAAACATTTTGCATATAAGCAGCTGGAATGAATTATTCTGTAACGTGTTTGTTGATTGTTAACGTTTTGCGTAATTACCGTGTTATGTTGCATAGGTGGCACTCGTCAAGTTCCAGTGTTCCTTTCTGGCTGTGCCTCTGTTTTCATTGATAGTTCCTGTTTTATTAATTGTTTGTTTATTGTGCATAACTTTGTATAAATATCGTTATTTTATGTGGTTTTTCAGTTCTCATGTTAGCGGCATTGCTGCAAGATAAAGAAATCTACTTCGCAAAGTGTTATCACTATGTCCAAACGTTCCGAGGTATAAAGATGCATTCCACAACATTCACTGCAAAAGCTTATTATTCTCTTATGATGGAAATGTCATACATAAGGGCTTTAACCCTTGTCCTGCTATTGACGCGTATACACGTTTTCAAAACAATTTAAAAGTAGCAACATATAACCAATCACATAGTTAGTACCTAGCGATCAACCAATCAGCTTTATGAACAGGACAAGGGTTAATGAATGAAAATATAAACTGCAGAAATTCAGCAATGCTCTTCCGTGGTGGTCTCCTAGTTTTTTGTTACACTCTTCAAGAGGACAAAACACTCACCATTTCATCAGCCATAATGCATCCATAATTTCCCTCTATCTTTCTGCCAGTCACAGAGTCATAGAGAAATTTAACACCCTAGAGAATCAACCGGAAGAAAACATTTCATTAAAAATTCCAGCTGCGAGAAACTGTCAAGAGAAGAGACGATGGTTGGTTTAAATACAAATTAGTTGAAGATGTTATTTGAATGAAGATGAAAATGAAGACAAAATAGATAGTTAGATAGATAGATTTCATCATGTTTAGAAACATACAGAGATACAAGGTTGATAATACAAACAAATAAATAAATATACATTCATTCATTCATTCCGGCATTGCGACAAAGTCGAGTCCAGCCACTTCCATTTGCACGTTCATGTAGCCTCGGGCTCAAGCTGATCAGGGTAGTGGCCGGTCCATTTCACGATGCTATCGACCCACCGGGCATAGGGGCAGCCTGGCGGGCGACTGCTTGCCTCAGGTATGCCAGCGCATCGTCAGTGTGGCGTGCGAAATGGATCAGCCAGCTGATTGAGGTCATCCCATAACCGTGCCTGTTTGTTCGGGAGATCTTTTCAATAGTTACCACAGCCTGATTTAGGACCTTTTTAGTCGCACAAGATGGCCATAATAAATAACATAGATAAATAACAACAACCCTGGTGGGACTATATGGTAGGACAAGATATAGGGTTACCCAAGTCTCTTTATACACATTACACAAAACTAAATAAAACCATACATAAATATAAAGACTTCCAGATCAACTCAAAGATATTACATGCTGCTAGTGCTATGGACGAAAACCATGTGAATTCCAACAGAAAATCATATGACAAAACTGTGTGAAAAGTTTCAAGTTCACATAATTTGTCTCACAGTTTTTCGCATTATGTATGAATGTATGTTTATTTGTCAAAAATCATGACTGGCAGATAAAGGAAAGAATAACTTCCACTTACATAAAGCCAAAATACAAATGCAAATTAAAAAAATAACATTATACGCGAGTTACTAGTATACAAGACATTTAGACTTAAGTTCTATCAGTTCTAATCGGTTTTTTGGAATTGTTTAATTAAATCGATGTTGTCGTCACAGATGCCTCCAGTAGTGCGTTCCGCCATAACCCTGTTGAAGCATTGATGCCTAACAGAAGTTAATTTACAAAGAAAGTATGCTTCATACTGCTTCCAGATGGTGCTTTCCATTTCACATGGTTTTCACACATTTTGGATTCATCGTATACATAGACCTGTAAACTGACATTCTGTGAATACAGTACCTATGAGCAGTACTTGATGTACTCATTGAGTACGCACCTCTCTTTGATGGGGACGTAAAACTTTTGTGAGGATTGGGTCAACAACAACTAGAAGAAATATTGAAAATCCAATTTCAAACGATAAATTTAAATTGTCTGGTTTACCTAGAGTATGTACACAACATTATGCAAAGATGTATGATTGATTGAACTTACCAACGGTTGGATAAAGTGCAAAATAGAACACAATGAACAACAAGACAACAATTTCAAGATGGTTGACAATATCTTGACAGCAAAATTTCACGAAATAAAATTACTATGCACAGTGCAATCTGGAAAACTGAAACTCGGATAATTGCAAACCCACTTATGCCACTGATTGATGGCTAATGTACCCATTTTTCATGTCGAAACTTTCATAATAATGACTGGATTACAGCAAAAAAATTAATATAAGCAACTTATATAGCTGCTTTTGTGAAAGGAATTCCAAGAAAAAGTGGTTGCAATATTGCTCAAATAAAAATTATTGTATAATTTGACAGGTCCGATCGCTCAATGTGTGTTGTATGCTGCCTATGTTAAACTCGATTCAATGTGAAAATAGCTCTTCAAAATTTAAATGGATTCCTCTCGCTTGCTTTGTCAAAATATTATGCATTAGCTGGTCCCACTGCTGTTAAATCAGTCCCTTAAAAGTCACAGTTCTCCATGTTAAGACAGTATAAAACAGTATCTCTGAGAATTTGTAACAAAATAGTGTTTATTCAGCAAGATCAGGAATAAATAATTCAGCATCCCTCGTCAAGTTGAATTCCAAGAGCTAGATATTTATTCAAACACATTCTGATGTGAATGAGTCGCAATTTAAAAGTCATAAATAAAAATGTCAAACTGTGGTTAAATTAATCCATCAATGGCCTTGACATGCTTTGCTATTTCACACCCCATCTAAAATGTCCGGCTCATTTAAGTCAGCTGCTATTAACGCTCTTATTTTCTTGAACGAAAATGCAGAATAGATCAGTAGGCCTGCTTATTGCAATCATTACTCAGCTATGCAGTCTAACCTATATTAGCAGCCACCTCTATAGAGCAGCCATCTGTGTATATAGGCAACTCTTCATAACCCCAAAATGACACTTTCTACAGAAATCAACCTGGACAGGAAGGCCATCTGTCTATAAAGGTCATTTTTCTCAGGCCTTAGAATTGGCCGTTATAGAAAACTTACACTGTATTTGTTTTGAGATTCTGACTGACATAAGAAGAAAGTTCCACTCACTTCATGATGCAGTATATCACCAAAATGGAAATGTTTTGCATATATCTGATTTGATATAAAGGGTGCACACTGTGTAATTACAGTAATTTGTAAAAGAGGGTCAATTAAATTCAATCAACAATTTCATTTAACAAATTAATGCAAGCAACAATTTACTAATTGGATCTCAAATGTCACTCACCATGAACGAGCTGATCTTCACTGCATTGGAAAACAAATAAAACAATTAAAACTTTCTGGTTGAAAAATCGTTGGCAAATAAATGAATTTTGAATGATTTACACAAATGTGGCATATGTTTTGTAGCAAACAAGTGCTTCACATGTACCTTTTAGTAGTGATTTGTGAATGGGCCGTTAGCTCTGGCGGATGATACATGACCAAGGCATTTTCTTCAAATGGGTCGTGCAGCGCCCTCTTGGCTCCCTGTTGGCGTATACCTAATTTCCTGCCATTCGAAGAACCTAAGGTGCAGAAGATCAACAGAATTCAAGCAAGAGCAACTGTCAGAGAGAAGTGGTCACTTAATAAAACCCACCAGTCAGTCAGTTTAACACTTCTTCACTATTTCATTAAACTTCTGTACCTCTTAAACATACCTAAACATTGTGTGCTTACTGATGGTAGATCAAAACTTTTTTCTCAAGTCAGTTAGAATTACAGTGAAATCTGTCTATAAGATCACCTTCGGGACCTAAGAAAAATGACCTTTCTGGACAGGTGGCCTTTCTGTCCAGGTTGATTTCTGAAGAAAGTGTCATTTTGAGGTTATGAAGAGTGGCCTTTATATACAGGTGGCTGCTGTACAGAGGTGGCTGCTAATACAGGTTTGACTGTACTATTATTCCACCGACAGCAGGACAAAAATGGCAATCTCAAAACAGATGCAGTGTAAGCTGTCTATAATGGTCACCTCTAAGACCTGAAAAAATTACTCTCACAGACAGGTGGCCTTCTGTCCAGGTTGATTTCTATAGAAAATGTCATTTTGGGGTTATAAAGAGTGGCCTTTATACACAAGTGGCTGCTCTATAGTGGTGGCCGCTAATACAAGTTTCACTGTAATACAATGAAAGCAAGAACATTGAATGATGAGGATATAATGGTCAAATGAAAACATTGGCAGACAAGAACAAGAAAAACACATTTAAACTGAAGTGTGGTCTTAAATATTTAACAAAACAAAGGCTTACAGAATTAATGACATGCTTGAAAACAACAACACATGTGCAGTTTACAACACAAAGTCTTGTGGCAGGGTAAGCACGTCATACTGTGTTGCCCTGAAAACAGATGATTGCAACACTTGAGCCGTTTACGAACTGTGTGAAAGTTTTTTTGTAAAAGAGTACACAGTGAGCATGCTGCCCAAAATAATTATGTCCTTTCCAAGTCCTTCAGGTAAGCAAACAATAAACTTACGGAAATTACATGTCCTCAATTACAAGCCGGCGTTTTGAAAAGGGATAAAAATCTGAAACTAGGAAATCCCAATTCAATTACCCCCAAGAATGCTGACAAGTCACAGGCGATCCCCATTCAGAGTGGAAAAACAAGGGAACCCTGGTCGCAACCCTGTTCTGCAATTTATTCACATTACATGATACGAAAATGGCCCATAGGCCTACCCTATATCATGATACCTCAGAAAAGAAAGGCCATTAACAAACCTTGATAATTGGGAATTGGAACTTTAAATGGCTGTGACAGTATGCTTCTGATGAGCGATTCCTGCAAAGAAGACCACAGCAAATCAAACTGTAACAAAAACAATTTACTACGACAGATAATCGGATATTTTAACCATGCATTCAACTACTTACGTGATCTGAACTCGTCTGAATGTGTACATTTTGTGGAGCAATATCTGTAAGTGGCTTGCGATATGGTGATCGATAGTCAGTGGCACTGTAGGAAGACTTTTGGGCCTTCTGGAAGTGCAAGACAAAGAAGAGACAATTGAGCAATGTCCGCAGATCGTTTATTATTGGCACCAGTTGGCTTATTCATTCTGCTAAAGTGTCTTCTAATAAAGTGCCATAATTCTAGTAGTATGCATAAGAAGTAAGGGTGTGAATATACCAATGAACACCATTGGATAATCTATATATCTCCCTTGATCTCGCTCATATATATTTCAAACATCAGAAGAACTACAGTCAAACCTGTATTAGTGGCCACCTAGGGCAGCCACCTGTGTATAAAGACCACTCTACATAACCCCAAAATGACATTTTCTATAAATCAATTCGGACAGAAAGGTCATCTGTCCATAAAGACCATTTTCTCAAGTCCCAGAGGTGACCACCATTATAGACAGAAATTCATTCATACAACGTTCGATTAGTTTCTCGCAATCTGATTGACTGAGAGGCAAGCTTGGGAATCCAATAAAACACCTGATGCTGGCATTAGTTCACAGCTGTCGAATGTTCGAACATCCCTTGAGATTGAATCAAACTTTGGACAAAGAGAATTTCTTGAAAACCAGAGGTCTCTTAATTTCTGATCGGCTAGCATTCATTCGACTGACACTTGTTATGCAAAAGTTGAAGAGTTAATTAAATAATGGCTTATGAATCAGAAATACAAAGAAATAATTAGCGGTCTACGTTTAGTAGACAGAATAGTTCATGTTTTATAAACAGGTTAACATAAGGTCAGACGCGTGGAAACCTTTTAGTGTTAAGCTAGTCATACCTTGGCTTTAGGTGTTCGTTCTTCTCCTTTGATTGAATCGACATTGTCCTCTAGCGTAATACCTCTTTTACTAGGGGCTGAGCCACGCCTCTGTTTATGAAGAAAAGTTCAAAAGACAGGCTAAGAATCCATAGAATCAGAGCAGTTTAACCAGTCGGCACTCGAAGCATGTGCTTTAGGCCCTCAATGTAGATATGCCCTTCTCAGTGGCACTTTCCAATATTCTAATGTACAGTGTTGAGATTATGCAAAGAGAAATCACATCCAGAATAAATACTACTCAATTAATCCATCCCATTTTGCTGGGTGTGAGCACATTGTCTTGTCACTTTCCAAAATAATAATGAAATTTTGAATGCAGTTTGTAAGCTTCCGAATATTCAACCATTTAAGACCGTCTCCCTCCAGGAGAAGTGATTTAGGCCATCTTGGTTTTAGAGATAGCCTTGCATATATTCCCTAAAAGCAATGTCTTTTCACTATGGAACAGGAGTGCGATTGATAGGAAGATTACTAATAAGGGTAATGCACATAGAGTCAAATCTTCTGTTTAAACTAAGATCACTATACTAAGATCATTGAATCATCATTCCAAGCCAAAACGCACAAGATTGACCCCCACCCTATCAGATTAAGATAAAACTTCATAAGCTTGTTAGATATGGTCCAGGAGATCTCTCTCGTGTAATTTTATAAAAAATGGTGTGAAAACACGCAAAACATCGACCACTCAATATTCGTGCCATTACTGATTGTAGAGTAGAAGGAAATAGATTTGAGTTCGTAACTTTGGCTACGTGTGTACAGTCAAACCTGTACTAGCGGCCACCTCTATAGAGAAGCCACCTGTGTATAAAGGCCACTCTTCATAACCCCAAAATGACACTTTCTATAGAAATCAACCTGGACAGAAAGGCCACCTGTCTATAAAGGTCATTTTCCTCAGGTCTCAGAAGTGACCGTTATAGACAGGTTTTGCGATAATTAACACCTATGCTGCCAAAAACGTATAAATCGATGTGGTGCATAATTCATTTTCAGTTTTACTCGAAAGTTCTATCAACAAGCCAGCAACAAACGTAAAGTGGCAGCACTTGCCAAAGGGTTGGCGAACAAGTTTCCTTTCGACAGCGTATTCTTGCGTTGTGATTTGTCTAATCCAAGCAGTTTACGGCAGGGGCCAGGCAATCTGGCACAACATCCATCGATTTACGCGACTTCACCTCAGACGGCGCTTTCTCAACAAAGCGTGAACTATTTTAGGCGTGATGGAGGATGATTATCACTTCAAAAATGTGAGCTAACCACTCGAAAACCACTTGAGATGCTAACTTGGTTGAAACTCTTCCGCTTGTTCATGAGCTGGCTTGACGAAATGGCGGGAAAATGCAGAGGCTACTTTCTTTCTCTTATTACTGGAATTCAGAGCGTGGAATTGATCTCAAACAATGCCCATCGTGATCAGCAGTGCTTCAACAACTGTACTGTTGATCGCTGTCCTCGTCAACTTGCAATCATAAATCAGAAAATCGTCTGAACTCGACGACGTCGCGTGAAGGCGTTTGCCGTGAAAAATACGAGGTAAACGTATTGAATTATATCTTCGCTCACTTTTGTGGGCCCACGCCAAATTTATGCAAGCACATAGACCGATTGTTGCTCTATGTGTAACGACATATAAGTTCGAAATCAATGATGGGGCAAATAGGCTAAATCATGTCAAAGTTGCAACATTGTTTCAAACATAACATTTTGAATTGTAGATTTCGGTTTATTTTTGACACCTTGATCGAAACAGCGGAAAAAGAGCTTTCAATTTCAACTTGAATGACTATTTTGGTGAACGCGTGGCCAAAGTTATCAAGCAAATGTGTTTTGGTCGGTCGCCTGAACGAAAATGGCGCGAAAGTTGAGTGCTCGACACCACCTTTCTCATTAATAATGCACAAGAGTAGGTTTCTTGACCTTTTCTATAAGCCTATGAAGTTTGATCAAAATCTGCGAGGGTCAGTTGCAGTTTTGTGCGTTTTGGCATGGAATGACCCTTAGATAAATATTTGTAGTTCATGCAGCATTGCTGCTGGATGCACAGTTCTTCGTAGAAGTTACAATACAGACCCAATATAAAATTCGTGTGCAGTAAAGTAGGAGCAAAATATCATATTTAAAAGCCTCCCCAGCAGCCCAGCTTAGCTATTGCTTTCATCATCATCATTAATTCAGAACATCTGATAAGCATTGCTAAGTCTCAGTAGATGATCAATTATGCTTTCAAAATGTCGATTAACCACCACGAATTTCTTCAGGCTGTTCGAACCTTATTAGTATTCAAGTCGTTCAAGACTAGTTAATTGACTCTAGGAAGCAGGAAACCATTACAGAGAGTCACAGATCACAGGCCCAGATGACCTGATAGGAAGACCAACTCACCATGTCATCAAATCGATAGAAACAAAGCTTTTCTCAGACCGTAAGTTATGCCACGTACCAGCCACTGTACAAAAACTTTTATTTCTTTAACATGTTTGATTTAGATGTGATTCAAAGGCATACTTATTCCAAATTGAATCGTTGAAGATAATTCTGAGATTACGGTCCGTTCACAAAATCAAGCTCGCGCCATTTAATCCGCCACCGCTGCCTCGATCACGTATTGGGATTGAGGCAGGACCATAAGGACGGGAATGTTGTGCCATGCAGTGCCATGCATGCAGTGCAAGCTAGCCACAGGTTGTGCCTTGCCCTTGTGCCTGATGGCGCAGCCAAGTTTGGGGCTTTGGGCGACTTCTCTTTATACCTTTTTACTGGAATAAAAGAGGTTGTCAAAACACTTCAAAATGCACATAAAGTCATTTAGAGCTCTTAGTGACAGCCAACGTTTGGGTTGCTACTCTGCTGTTGAAAGTTGACAAGGCCAAGGCAAGCTTCCCTCCTTCTCCGCTCTTTGCTTGGTCTTGCACCTCTTGGAGAATCAAACCGGAACATGTCTGATTGTTTGGAGTTTCATTCTTATAGACCATGATTCACACAGATGAAGATGACAGTGACAGCACAGATATTGAAAAGGCCTTCAAAGAGAAATCTGAGGTCGTGCAAGTGCAAGAAGAAGCCTTGGATCGTAAGCTGATTTGCGTGGTTGCTTGTTCTAATTTCCAATAATGGGATAATATTCTCGTGGTGTTTTCCTCTACCTTGCAGACTTGCCCACCTGTTGAATTTCTAGCTTTCTTATGAATTTTCACATTTTCATGATTTTATGATTTCCAGGTGATGACAGATATGCCTTGCCTAGTAGCCTATGGGCAGAGTGGCATACTTATAGTAAATCAAAAAATTATTGTCATATTGCGTTGTCTATCGGATAAGAACAGTATACTTATGGACTTTGTGCCTTTGAACACTGGGAAGAAAGCAACAATACGCTGTATGATTGCCAGACTGAACGAATATTTGAGTTTCAGCATCTAATATGTCTAGAACCGTATTTAATATTGGCCACTTTAGTATCTAATCAGCATCATCATCATCATTGTACTTATTTAGCCTCGCATTCTACTGTAATATACAGATTCATTTACAGAACTTTGCCACTGGGGTATCACGGGTAACAAGGAATCACGACGACGTGCTAAATGAGCTGCGAACCACAATGTGGTAAAATACAAACGAAAGCGCCGCTCCGTCGTCGAAAACGGCGAGAGAGGTAATCTTGACGCCAGCGCAACAAAATATACTAGTTGGCTTGATATAAAAATCATTTTAAAATAGATCTCGGCCAGCTATGGCGACGCAATTTATCAGACGTAGTCTACATACATGCGGCCTAAGTGTCATGAATACGCTAAGATATTGCTATCCGCTGAGATTGGCGAGGAGCTCGCAAATTGCGATGACCGATTTTTCCGCGTAGTAAGCTCTCTTGTGGAAACGACATGGGTTCTGTTTCTCCGCCCATTTCACACCTTTCGCTTGACAACCATTTTTGATCTATTGCGCAATAATTCCCGAACTTCAAGGCATCATAAAGGTACTTAATCTTGCTCAAATTGAAATAATTATTTTTGCCGAAGGTATGTTCTAGATCATATCTATCGATTTACGAAATAAAAAATTATCCGTCATAGGCACTTTAACAAATTAGATTTATTGCCAGTATTAGGTTCAGAATGATAAATTTCCAATTGTCTCATACATCAGGACGGTGCAAAATATTTCATATTGACAAGCATTCCAAAATTCAGACAGATTCTGACAGCGGTCAACGTACAATACTAATTCGTTTGAAAAGTGCGTGGGGACAAATTCCAATCCTTCAATGAAGTAACATTTGTAGCCTATCTATATATCTATATATATCTATATATATTATGGACGATGTTGCTCATGGGAACAACCCGTTCTTCAGCGTTGACAAATTGACTTATACAGTTTACGATTAGATGGAACAGACATTTCACTACCATTGAAATCACGATACAACTAATCATTAAAACAAAACAGTCTGTCCAAAGCCGTGACGAAGCAGCCCCGGCGGCTTCCAGTCCAACAAATTGTGTAATGGTGGGGGCGTTGTGTTCTTCGAGTGAATGATATGCCCGACAAATCGCAGTCTCCTTTCTTGTACGATCGCACTGTAAGCAGATGGGGTCACTGCTCTGAGTTGCTCAGTCGACAAAGTGTCAGGCCAGTGGCAACCAAGAGCATGTCGGAGCATTGCGTCGTAACATTGGTTAAACTTGTATGCCTCTGAACGATTTCATGTTTGGCCATTGGTGCTTGGTTTATGGGAGGTGTTTCGAATTCAGTATGCGTTAGGCTCTGAGGCCTGTCACCACTCACCACCAAGCACCAGTCACACTGCTAGGTCAGTGGAATTCCTAAGCATACTTACCATGAACTTGTGGTCGGGCGGGACAGGAATCGAAATGATTGATATGTCACTTGAGTCGAAGCAGATATGGGTCGAATGTAATCGCGATCTCTAAATCAAAGCCGTTACTGTTAGCGCGTGATTGATGTATCACTTCACCTGAATTGGCAAGTCAAAGGCGATCGAGCCCTATTTCAAAACTGATCAATATGGCTGCATCTATTCGGAGCTTGTGGCTAAGAATTTCATTTTGGCTGAGTTAATTTTTAAGCAAACTGTGCCACTGACCCTCTCTAGGTCGCTGGGCATCTCCTGAGCAGTAACCAGATATTCCGCAATGATTTTAATATCATCCACATAATCTAAATCTGCCGACCTCTTCTCAGGGTGCAAACAAACTATTAGTTTACCGAGGTATAGTCTGTCTGCGCAATGGTGTCAGCTTCAGTAGCATGATGTGATTGGTCAATTGAAATCTAATGTTGTTTGTAAAGACCTTTTGTTGGTATTGAAACAAGATGAATATCACATCAGTTTCCTCTGTACTGAGTGTTTGAGCCTGGAAATTCAACACCTCGTTCACCACTTCTTCAGACAGATCTCGTCGGGCAACAAAGACTTATCAACTGCTTATGGAATATTGCTAAGCATCAGTTAATCAGAAGGGGTGATCATTCCATCACATCACACTACTCTGAAGCTGGTTAACCAAACAAGGAAGCTTGCACAAATTCTCATATGGACTATACCTCTGAATAAATAGTTTGTCTGCAGGTAGACTAGGCCAGATGTTGACATTTTAACATCCTCATTTGCAACTCTACTGCTATCATGCAACGGAATGAAAACGTTGTTGCATCAGTGATATTTGCTACCAAATATACTTTGTGAAAACAGCAATCAAAGGTTGTCAATAAAGTCCACAGGTTTTCAGTCTACACAAATCCGTAGGTTTAAGTTACTATGTATTCTGCGGCTGTTCTCATAGCAACTGAAGTATTATTCCTTGTTTTGTGTCTTTCTTTATCAGCTGAAGATGCCCAGGTTGGATTGCAGTGTCTGGCGCCTTTTACTGGAGATGATGAATTTTATGAGGCTACAATTGTCTCTATACAAGGAGGGAAGACAGTCAGGAGTACAAACGTTGTGGTTTCATATGATGGGTATGTCAGTACATTTGCTTTTGTACAGTTTGGCTCTTTTCGATGGGATCACACTAAAGTAGGCGCCACTTAATACAACCAAATTGAGACCACTTTAGTTTAGTTTTATTAAATAGATGGTCACTTTGAAAGAGGCATCGTTAGCTAGCGGAAACCTTACAGTGTTAGTAATTGGGACCAGAAATATTTGTTTTTAGAAAGTGACTTGTTTTAACATAGTCAATAGAAGATATGGTCTGGAAGGCGGCAAAGATCAAACACGGAGGTCTCTGATGTTGTTTTCCGGTTGTCACGTGATCATCGTGGTGCACAACCTGAGTGCACAGTTTCCAGTTTCGCAAGCGCCTGTGTGGCAGTGTTGGAGTCGTTGGTGCTTCGACTGGTTTATTTGCTTGTATTGTCATGGTTTTTCGCTATGCCTGGTGCTAACTGTGCTATCGTAGGATGTGGTTCATCAAGGAGAACGAAGGGAATATGAATTTTCAAATTACCAGCTCCAACTAACAAATATAATCGCAAATGGAGGGAGCAATTTTTGTCGGTTATCATGAGGGACCGCGTAATTGACGCACAATTGGCGAAGAAAATCAAGGATGGCTCGCTATATGTATGTGAAAATCATTTTGAAGAGACTGAATATGAAACAGGTAAGTTACTGATAGCCTTTATTTTTGTTGATTCGGTTACGGCCTTGATAAATATTGCAGCAAGCAATGCTGAGTTGCTTCTAGTCAAGTGGTGATGTTGATGTTACTCAAAAACCCGTCACTTGCACAATCATGGTGCAATGAACAATTGCAGTATTATATCAGACAATTTTTGGCGTGTCTAGGGCTGTTTAATATGAAGCTGAGTGACAATTCATAGTCTTTGAAGAAGCTTGACGCACAGATTGTTTACGGATTTTTTATACAATTGCAATATCAACACAAACAGAATCAATATCATCACAAACAGAATTAATGCCATCACAAACAGAAATTTCACATAATCATTGATAATTATTGTGTAGCCTAAGTAGCTGCAGGCACCTAGGGCAACTAGGAAATATAAAATAGTCTCATGTAGAATCATTTTTGTATTTTAGTGTTATGTGGCAAAGTTGAGAAGAAATTCCTCAAAAAAGGCGCAGTTCCCTCTAAAATGCTTCCTAAGAAGAGCATTGAAACACCAACACCAAAGCCTAGACCGACAAGACAGGATCGCCCTGTACAGCCCCCTGCAACAAATGATGCTGTAATGTATAAAGAATTTAATGAGGTTTGCAGGAGAGTAAAATCCCTCAAGTTGACCGGATGGGAGCTGTTTCAAACTGACGACCGTCTCACATTTAAACAATGGAGTGAGCAATACCAACTTCCAAAATTTGAGATAGTTGTAGATGATAGCCTGGCTTTCTCAATTTCTGTCTATGCCTGGTTTCTACCGGAGAATATTAACATTTATTTGGACTTTAAACGCTCAGTGAGAAATGTAACCATCTCAGAGTTGATAAAAGTTGTTAGCTCGTTGAAAATGTGCAACGGAATTGTACCCAAAGTTTTGAACTCCAATGTGCAATTTCATGTTATCCCTAAAATCATGGATCACTTGCACGAAGAATTCGAAAGCTATCCAAGAGAGGAATTTTGTCGTTCTGTTGACTGCTTGCTGTTGGTTGAGGATATTCAGTGTTTTAATTGCAAAAACATTGGCAATCAAGAGATGTACAAGCGCAAGACAAAAGAGTACAACCTAGCAACCCCTGCCAAATTGAGTGCTCCTATTGCAAGCTGTGCACCTGTCAAAGTTAAGTTAGCGCTTCAACAACAAAGGCTTAAATGTGCACAGCTAGAAGATCGCTTAGATGAAATGGCAAAAGAGCTGAAACGTACCTCTGTGGTTGTAGATGATGCGCTAGAGAATGACCTAACATCAATATTTAGTGACTGTGGTAGCTCTGTGACACCATTTATGAAGTTATTTTGAGAAGAACAAATGAAATTAAGAAAAACATCCAACCATGGAGCTCGATATCACCCAATGATAATCAGGTACTGCTTGTCGCTTGCCTCAAAATCCCCATCTTGCTATGACGAATTGAGGTCTAGCAATATTTTGTGTCTACCCAGTAGACGTACACTAAGGGACTACAGGAACTGGGTTCGACCAAAGAGAGGCTTCAACTGGGAAGTTGTTGATGAATTGCGAGCTATGGCCTCTTCATTCTCCGGACAACAGCGATATGTAGTTGTAATGCTGGATGAAATGAAGATTCAGTCCAATCTGGTATATGAAAAATCTACGGGGGAGTTGATTGGTTTTCTTGATCTTGGTGATCCTGATATAAACTTTGCTACTATCGAGAGTGCAGATACAATGGCTCCCCACGTTATATCATTTATTGTACGGGGAGTTGCTGTCAAGCTGTTATTTTCCTTTGCCCATTTTGCAACAAACGGAGCCACATCTCTTCAAATCATGTCACTATTTTGGGAAGCTGTTGGTATTTTGGAGCTCACATGTAACCTGTGGGTTATAGCTACAGCATGTGATGGTGCCTCTCCAAATCGACGTTTTTTCAAAATGCATGCAGAAATAGAAGGAGATGATCAAAGCGAAGCAATAACTCACAAAGTTACAAATTTCTACGAGCCGTCAAGGTTTATTTACTTCTTTGCAGACGCTCCTCATCTCATGAAGACAACAAGAAATTGCTTGGCACATTCTAGAGAGGGGAAGTACCCAAGGCTGCTGTGGAACAATGGTGATGTGATGGTGTGGAAGCACATTGCAGATATGTTTTATGCAGATCTGGAGCGAGATTTGAAGCTACTACCAAAATTAACACTTGAACACATCAGCCTCAATTGTTTTTCTTCAATGCGTGTCAACTTGGCAGTCCAGGTACTTAGCTCCACAATGGCAAATGTACTGGAAACATTTGGCCCCAAGAAAGCACGTGCTACTGCTGCCATGTGTAAAGTCATGGATAAATTCTTCGACTGTCTTAATGTAAGAAACACCAAGGAATTTATTGGAAAAATAGGGATTGCCTTGAGCCATTCACCAGTTGTGATGATGAACGCCTTGTGTGGTTGGAAGGAGAGTTTCTGGCATATTTTAAACAATGGAGAGACAGCGTGGATGGCAGAAATGACAAACTGTATTCAAAAGATCAGAGAAACAGAATGTTTCTTTCTAGGCAAACACATGAAGGCCTACAGATTACAGCAATGTCAGCGGCTGCTGTTGTGAGGTACCTTCTTCGTCAAGGTATCTCATTTGTCTTGACTGAACGCTTCTCTCAAGATCCAGTTGAGGAGTACTTCGGGAATCAACGAAAACTTGGACGCAGGAGTGACAATCCAGATCTACGTACGTTTGGATACAATGACAATGCCATTAGAATCCAAGGTTCCTTAGCACCTGTTGCTGGAAACATGAAAGAGAAGTATGGTGGTGCAAACAAAACAAAATGGGTCACTGTTGATGAAAATCCATTGAAGAAAAGAAAAAATACAAAATAACAAAACCTGTTTTTACTTGAACAAACATTGAGAATTGGATACAATCAAATCTTACATATTGGCACAATATTAGTGACATTGCTATACATAATTAGTCAATGGTATTGCGAATATCACTTCTGTCAGCTGAGTAGTGCTGCTGTAGATTTGCTCTAAGTCCTTTACTTTTCAGTAGTTTGCATTTAACTTTGTATTTCTGAAGAACTTTTTTAGTTAAGGAGAATGCCCTTACTTGTACATAGAGTTTAATGATGCATTGTAAAAGGTCTTTCTTTTCATTTGAGCTGGGTTTGATTGCAGCTGTTTCTGCAAGAGCATTAAATGCAGAATTTATTTCAATACCAGATTGTGCTACTGATTCAATGGTGTCCCGGCATATGCCTGTAGTCGCTATATTAGTTGTATTTGAATGGGCCCTGAACACCCTCTCAATCTCATACATCATGTCTTGGGCAATGGGGTTTACTTTCCACAATTTCCCCCTGTTGAGGGCATTAATAAGTTGCTGTGGTTGGCTAATTGAAGCAGTATCATCCACTTTGGCAGTCAGCAACAAAGACAGTGACCAGGATACGTCTGTGTCTCCCTTCCTCTGGATAGCCTTAACCTTCTTGTAAATTTTGTAGAAGGTGTATCCTGCTAGGTACTGTAGCCCAGGTATTTCATCCTCTCCAATCTCCTTTGTGCTACCCTCTGCAGCAGATATTGGGACCATCTTTGACTTTTTAACATAGCAAATTAACTTGTTGCCAACTTTGATTGGCACAAGCGTTGCAACTTGGCTTGAAAGCCCAACAAAGTGGTGTACTGCGGACTTGACAATTGTTGCAAAATATTGAGAATAGAATTTCTCAGCATTGCCAGATTTGTGTAGGGCTGCATGCATATCAGATATAGTTGAAAAACTATTATCCTGTACCGCCACAGAGCACGAAGACAATTCTTCCCTGATAGATGGTGGATAGCATAAGTTATCAGCTAGTTCGTTGATTGCTTCAGTAACAAGTGAGTGGAAATCATCAAAAGAAAGCAGCGAAGCACTGGCTGCACTGGCTGATGTTGTTGCCTTTCCAAGATCAGAATTATGTTTGCTTCTTACGTGTCTGGTAAGTCCTGCCTTTGACTTGCATAACTTGTCACATTGAGTGCATTGCAAAGGGGTTTTACGGATCTAGAAATAACAATTTGAACGAGTTAGCTAGACACTCGCAGGAATCCTAGCCAGCAAGACAAACTGATGAAGTCAGGGGATAATAATTATGATATAATATAATGATTGCAGAGCACAGTAATCAAATAGAAAGCCTTAGAATTGTTAGAAATGACAATATGTCACCACCAAAACTATCAGCCTTGTAGAATGATAACATAGAGCAGAAAGAACAAGGTTATGATTTGAGCGGCCGTTGCCTACTAACCTCTTCGACAGTCTCGTCGAAACCAGTTTGAAGATCTCCATCTTCTTCCAACAACTCAAGTATAACATCAAAATCCTCACCAGATAAAAAGTCATCCATATTAACTTACTTACGAATGAAACTTAACAAATCGAAGCGAAGTTTAAAAGCGATTACGACAACTCCTGCGCGATCAACATCGCCATCGAAACTGCAGTTTGTGTGTGCACCAGGCTGATCACGTGATGCGCTTTGTCAACCTCGTCGGTGTTTTTTGCGCGGCGCCTTTGAAATTCTTGTGTTGACGACGCCGCCTTCCTGACCATATCTTCTATTAACTATGGTTTTAATAGCAATCGTTTCATTAAATTGTGTGAGGGTTGGCTGTTGCCACATTTCCAACTTAAATTATATTTCATTGTTTCTATCCCATTATCATTGTATTCACGTATAATAACATTGTTTCCAATTGATAATTTTGGAATGACGTAATCACTTCCCAGACCTTTACGCGCGCAACTACAGGCAAATTTTTATTCAACGTTGTTCGCTTTCGTTGTCGCAGCTTGATTGATTGCATGATTGTTACACTGAAATTTTGTTGGTTTTTCATCGTTTACGGGCCATGGTTGTCATTGTCAAACTTTGCAAAAACAATGGAAAACAAAAGCGGGACTCGTTCGGGTCCAGGGAATCACTTTCGGGAAACCAAGAATGAATTTTTTCGGCAATTCGGAGCCCTACTTGTCAAGCACTGCTGCTATGGCACCTGCAGAAGTGATTCTTGATTTCTAGACAAAGATTTTATGGCAGATGTGTTATTTTATATCCTTTGATGATGTCTAGGATAGTGAATTTATGGATCCGGTTCCTGTATGCATAGCTCTCTAGCATCAAGCTGTTCATATTCCCTGACTGACAAATGACCAGACAATTACTACGATGGTCTTCTTGTCGCTGAGAACGCCGGCAAATCTCTTGCGGATCCCTGCTAGGACTGCTTCAAACAGAGGTCGACAAGTGCCAGGATTGGAAATGGCTTCCAGTTTTGACACGAGGAGAGTAATGGTCGGCGCAAGATATCCCATCACAATACAGCCTTCACCTTGGAGGATGTCCAATGCCTTCGCAAAAGGCTTCATGGTTGTCGCATATGATGCTAGAAAAGCGATTTCTGTTGCCTTGAATCTGCCACGAATAACAAATTAAAATACATCACATACAACATACAGCAATAGGATTATCAACAGTTCAGCTCACTGGAGTGAACTCAGATAAGCCGTTTATTTCCTTTTTCCTTTGTGATTCTCAGCAGCCGCTCGATGGCCGTTAGAGTAGAATTCCACCTTGTCGCATTTGGCTTCAACAATACTAGGCCACACATCTCTTCAATTTGCTCGGCAATCTGGGCCGATCGACTGGCCTTGTTCCAGATGGCGTGACATTTGGCAAACGTCGATCTGCTCAGCCGCTTGAACACTGCATCTGAATTGGCTAGTACCGTATCTGTGGTTTACACCAGATTTAAAGTGTGCGCTGCACACCGTTGATGTTTTGGCAATTGGTATTCTCGCGAGGCGGCAGCTGCCTCCAGCAAGTCGAAAGCAGACACTGCATTGAAATCACATGTTGTTTCATCGTTATCGTTATCATCGTTGACGCAGTCGTCATCGATTGGTGAAATCATCTTGAATGCCTTTACAAAATCGACCCATTGTCTGTTGTTGTCGATGTGATCTTGTCGACGATACCGAACTCTTGGTGAATGCTTTCTAGGCTTTGTGCACTGACATTGTAGGTATGTTTACCCTTGAAGCGACGAAGGGCTAAAGCTCTGTTGCGCCTCTCTAGCGTTTGTTTATCGATCCAGTGGACGGTCACGCCGATGAATGATTTGCGACGAGCAGTCCAACAATCTGTTATGGTTGCGCACCATTCCACTTTTGACAGACTTTCCTTTAGAGCTGCTGTGGATCGGCCGAATTCGTCTCCGATTTGGTTCATCAATGCCTTCCTTGATGGAGCGCTCCACTGGTGGCAAGCAGAGACCAGGTCCTTGAATGATGGCATGTCAACTGTTGAAAATGGCATGAGCCCTTGCACGGTGATGTTCATCACCAACTGATCCACTTGCGACTGCGAGGCTACTTTTGATGCAAGGAAGGCTTCTTTTATTGTTGTAGCTACTTTTTTTTTTTGGGGGGGGCAGTTGACGACTGTCTCTTACAGCCACTTTTTGCTTGGTCACAAGCAGCATTAAATTTGGCTATTTGTGCTGCATGGCAGTTCTAAAAGGATGAGAATATGGCAAAACAGATTAAAGCACACCAGCATTCCAATAGTCCAAGAAGGTTACGTTATAAAACACAGCAGTAACGTAGCCATGCAGTAAAAGTTACAAACAAGATTAGATAGCTTCTTACCGAAACATGCTTTCAAAGGTTTGATATTGATGTTGTTGTCGCTGAGATGGTATTGTGGCTGGAGGCGCATAGAAGGCAATGCATTTTGACTGACGTTTTCGCTTTGGAACGACTTTGAATAGTAAAATACTCCTTTGATAGGTAAGGCCATGGCTCCTCCAGCTCAACGTCAATAACAACAGGGTTGTCAGCCTGTTCGTCGTCGCTCATGTTTGGTTTCAGCTTGGCGTGATCGTAAATCAACCGCGTGAGAAAATAATTCACTGTTTGCTTTGAAACGAACAAATTTTATTTACAGAGAAAAGGTGTCAGGATCGAACATCAGAGCCTCCAGCCAATCGGAATCACCCTGTCTGTTATTAGCCAATCCGCTGCCATTTCTATCTACCAATGACAAACAGCGAAAAATGTGGCCGTAGCATTGAAATCAGAGCTGCCAATATAGATGGGACAAAGCGCCAAAAACAAAGATGGCAGAATTCCATGGTCATCAACAAATCACTTCTAAACAAATCGCATCCTGTAGTCTTCCAAGTTTTGTTGTTGCGGTAACTTCTACTTTTGCCAGACAAAGTAGCCAAAAGTTGCTCGTTGCTCAGCTTAAAAGTATGAAGTTGCCGTTACAAGTTACTTTCTCTCAAAGGTAACTAGTTACCGTTACAAGTTACCAAAAAAGTAACGATTACTTGTAACTTCGTTACTTGTAACGAACTTCTTCCCAGCACTGGTTGTATCAAAACAGGTAGATTTAAACATTCCACCTTTCCTTGGTAACAGAAAGCGCTTCCAACCAGAAGAAGAAGCCAAAACGAAAGAAATTGCCATAGGCTATTGAGAGAATAAAAAAGTTTCGATCTTGAAGCAGTGCACACGATACCATAAGCTATGTCCTTATACAACAGCCTGGATGCTTTAGAAGGCACCATAATATCTCAGTGGCATTTCATGTGTTTACAGCTCATGATTGGGGACCTTCTATCAATGTAACGAACTACTATCAGTAAAAATATTCACATAGACAGATGTGAGAAAGACCACACTTTCCATTCTTGTTGCAAAAGCAAGCTATTTCGCGTGAATGCAATGAATAAACCCAATTTATCGAAATTTTGATTCAAAGTAACTAAATCAAACTGAGGTGTGGGTGATCTGTTTGTAGAGCAGGGTCGGGCGTGCACAATACCTGCAAATCAATAATGGCTCTTTAAAGGCATATGGGTTCCAGTCTCTGTGGGATACGCATCGCAAACAGCTCAGAAGCTAGCAGTGGAAGGCTACTAGTTTGGTACATTGATGTGGCCAGAAGATATCATCCTTTGCAATTCTCTCCAAGAACATTTCATGCTTGCTCTACACCACAAAGTTTAACCAAGGTAGTCCAGTAATGCCAAGTTGCATCTGAATTTGGTAGTAATATGCATGCAATCTTTTAGTTCCATAATGCCTGTTATTTTGTTGATGTGGAGCAAATACGAAACTTTGCTTTGTGGTGGCAAGTCAGTAAGGCTGTCCGACGTGGTGTTCCTCGCAATCATCCACGGGCATTTAATTTTTAACACATCATATTCTTTGCAGCTTTCTCTCGCCACTTGCTCATTGTTGCATACATAACTTAAGGCTGCCATCTTCATCTGGGTTAGCGGTGTCCTTGTGAACAACTTCAGCTTGGAGGGCTTAAATGGATTCAATGATCTGATGATGGATGTGGCCTTCATTAAGTAATGTTAGTATCCGCTGGGATGGCAATCTTTCCCATTGAGTTGTTACGGTTTGCTCTGTGGAGGATCCACAATATAATGTCCTGCAAGCTGCAGTTTTCTGCTCATACCACTTGCCATCATCAATCGTACTGTCGATAATACCATCATTTCCTGATGCAATGCAAGCTCTGACGCTTAAGAAATAGATCAACAACACCCTTAACGGAAAGTACGCACGGCAAGGGATGGATCAAGAGATCTTTATCATTTGTTGTAAACAATACACAAGTTGTGGGCGCAAGTTAACAAACGCCAAGCATCAAGTCTCGATGCTAAAGAGCCTGCTTTCAAGTTACTAACCTTAGCCTTCAAAAAGTCTAGCAGCGCAGGCAGTGACAACTCAAAATAGGGCTCCGCGCCGAAATGCGCGCAAAGGACCATGGGAAGGCAGTGCGGACAAACATTTCGACGACTGCCTGCTAACTGCGTTGTTGCTTTGCTTGCTCTGCTTTCAAATATTGTTTGTTTGGCGATTGCTGTTATGGCTA
>OFHS01001404.1:13285-28139 GCA_900245855.1 Calvadosia cruxmelitensis
GGCTGAAGTTTATTTATCAAATGAAATTTCTGCAGTACCTAATATCGTTTTCCGCGCGACTTATGAGTGTTCTACGTCATTCGCGATTTTCCTTGTTTTCCCCGCAAACCCCGCTTCCCCGCAACCTATTTCGCGGGGAACCCCGCTTCCCCGCTCTTCACCTTCCCCGCATTAATTCCTCCCGCGAACTCCGCTAAGTTCTCCCCGCTACAACTCTAAATCAGCGGAGACTTCATCCCCACTGTATTTGTTTATCCCATAATACTAAACGCGCTATGTTGTCTGTCTGTCGGTGTGTCTGTCTGTCTGTCTGTCTGTGTGTCCTTGTGTCTGTGGGTCTGTAAGTGCCCTCGAAGGGCGTCCTCCGTTGAGCTCTTCTCCGCCGAGATCGTTACTTTTCCACACTTCTCTTTTACAAAAGTCACAACAGGAAGGCCGTCTTCTCTGAATGGGAGAAATCGCATACTCTCCTTCTCGACAGCGGCGTAGCTTTTCGCGTTTAAAATTCGACGTTTTCATCGCAGCTTCGCCATTCTGCTGTGTTTCTTCGCCATTTATTATTGCTGCTTGCACGGAACAATAGTTTTGTCCTCACGTGATCAAACTGCGAGACCAAAAGATGTGACCCTGGCTTCCGCGGGTACGTCACGTTTCGGTGCAGACGTTTTGGCGCCTGATCGTTTTGACACCAAGACGTTTGGGTGCAGGCAAATCAGTGCGAAATGCTGTGCAAAACACAACGAAAAGAGACCCCGGACTTGTAAACTGATGACGTCTTTTGCGGAAACCAATTTGTGCATACGAAAACACGGAGCATGACTGAATTACACAGTTTTTTCACCCGCAAGTCAAACAGCGAGCCTCCTAACCGTGGAGTGCATGCTTACTTTGTAGATAGATCTTGTAGCCAAAGGCCGACTTCATTATAAATACAATACTGTGTAGTGGACATTACCTGCCACGAGGCAAAATAGAGAGAGAGAGAGAGAAAAGGCGGGCGAAGCCCGCCGTATAGGTGCGTTATCATTCGTCCATCTTATTCACCCTCAGCCTGATAGACTGAGATGCATTATGCTGAGTCCTGCCATTTGCCCTGGCGGCGTAGCCGCTAGTCATAATTATACAGCGAGCAGTCACAGCCTTACTGGAAAGTTCGTTTTTCGTACGCCGAAGATTACGCCAGGCAGTGCTGCTCCAAGCTTGCGCCACGCCAAAATCAAGGATTTTTAACAGTGTTTAGTACCAAGTTCTTCAGATTTTCGTGGCTGCGCCACGCCAATTACCAAATTACAGGCAAGCTCCACGCCGAAGATCTTCGGCGTAACCTACAAACTTTCCAGCAGGGATCACAGCAGTGGGCGAGCACCCTGACTCTGTCTGCTTGACGAGTTGACGTGGTCGGCGTCGACGAATGTGGTCCAATAATTCTACTACTGCTACAAGCTGTTGTTTTTCTTATCAAGTATGTAATGTGCTATAGAATAAATTGACTTGACTTACCATAGCGAGCTGGTCTTTCCAACAATATAAATCAACATTCGACTAATTATGGCTTGCTGGGAAATGAAGAAGCAGCCATTTTGGACCTCGTTCCTCTTACGTGCTGCCTCGTGTTCTGTGAAATTGTACTGAAAAATTAAAATAATTCTGTAATGGTGTGGTAATGGGTGTGGTCAGGTTGAGTGACAAACAGATAGAAAGATCAGCATACTTGAGACGTATAAACACCATAATACAATCACAAAGCCATTCCATGTATTACATTACAAAAATCACTTGGCAAGTTCACATTATCCTGTGTTTCTTGATGACAGACACCTACAGTAGTGTCCTAGTAGCTAATTTTTTTATTTTCATTTTCTTGACTGAACTGCATAGTTATAATTAGTGCGTGTAGCGTGAAGATTTTTTGAATAAATTCAAAAAGAAAAAAACACAGCCACAACTCATGAGGTAAACAATCAACAGTTCTGGTTCAGGCTTGGAGGGCTGCTGTTTCATAAAATATGCAAATGGATTGCAATATTTCACAAGACTTCTTCGATTAATTGAATATTTGGCTGGAATGAGTGAAATATATTACAAGTCAGGCATTATTGATTGGAGGCCATGCGGGTTACTTGAATAAATTTTACAATTAAAACAGAAACAGCTACTGGCAAGTAGCAAAACCTGCTGACTTTGGGTTGATTGCGACTAAAACCATGCATGCCGGACTATGGCATTAGCTCCTGAAGATCGAGTTGCGCAATGGCCCCTCTCAATGCAAGAAAGGTGAGCTAGGATGATTCTTTACAATTCCATTTAAACTGTTGCGATAGGAGTTCTCTTAATATGGTGGAAGTTCATGTCGTTGGACTGTGCAGTATTCAATCTACGAACCTTCAAATCCAACCAACAACGATGCTATTCTGTGCGGTCACATCAAAAGCGTTTTACATTAGTGTTCCTGTAAAGCCGTTACTCCGACCACTTGTCAGATCTTAGAAAACGAGAACATTGTTTCTTAACATATATCTGTTATGACAAGACAGAGGAGAAATGTTGCACAGTCTGAGTGGCAAAGGAATCGCACTGCTACCCTCCTATATATAACAATGCGATTGTTTCCAGTGAGAGATTACTCGCCATCTGCCTTGGTCAACCATGATTACTTACGATCATCGTAAGCACGCTTGGAATCACAAGCTAATGAGGTGGCCGTCTTGGCATGCGTTAGGCTTATTATATAGTCCACTTGCCAAATGCCCTATCGAAACAAAGTTATCCAAGCGACCAAATGGCGTTTTGTGTTTGCGGCTCAAATTGGGATCAACTCAATGACGCCTGATGACTCGCAAACAACACGCGCTTACACAATAAATCTCCGTTGACTTTGGGCAATCAACGTTGCTGTCTGCATGGATGCCATTGCCAACCTTACAGTAACAATAAAAACGGGTAAAGAGCTACCACTGGCTAAAGACAATTAGAGGCAGTACCCATGCTTGCCACGCCCCTATGAATTTACCATAGATGCCAAACCTCACACATAGTTCAACTAGACTGAGCCATGAGTGGTGCTGAGGCTGATCAACATTGCGATCTTCCGTTGGCTCAGGCGCGTTACTCTATTTGCCTATTGCTTCTACAGGAACAATTTAGCACTGTGATCTAGCACTGTAGCTGCAGTCATGTTAGATCAGGGTTCAATCGCAGCCTGCCTTGGTCGCGTGACGTAGCAGATGACGCTTGAGCTCCGTGTTTCTGTAGAATGTCCTGCGGCAGACGAGGCAAGCGTGTCGTCTCTCGCCCGAATGACGTCGAAAGTGGGTCAACATGTTGGAGGATTGGGTGAATCTTCTGTCACACACTTTGCATCGGAATGGCTTCTCGCCTGTGTGACAGAGTGTATGCTTGTTTAGATCAGACCTGCGCACAAATGCCTTCCCGCACTCCTTACATGCATGGGGTTTGGAAGGTGCAGATCTACTGTCCTCGGGCAAAGACGTGATCTGCTCATCGGTTGACTCTTTCAGCACTGCAAACCAACAAATGTTCTTCAAGACAGACATACTTAAGAAGACAGGGATCCATCATAATCTCAGTTGCAATGCA
The DNA here is from genome assembly GCA_900245855.1 of Calvadosia cruxmelitensis. Taxonomy (NCBI): domain Eukaryota; kingdom Metazoa; phylum Cnidaria; class Staurozoa; order Stauromedusae; family Kishinouyeidae; genus Calvadosia; species Calvadosia cruxmelitensis. The sequence goes on from OFHS01001404.1 coordinate 16,883, forward strand.
CTCAAGTTATGCAACACTGACATCTTCTTATGCGGCTAGCAGATATACCTACCAGAACAACGTCGCTTGCAGCTGACAGGGTTTTCTTGCACATGTGAAACATTGGCAATGAATTTTCCTCTAAACTTGATGATGGCACCGTATCTAGCTGCGAATGACTTGGGCATCTTTCAACGTTGCTGTTCGTCGAATGGCGACTTCCACAAAGGCGCGATTGCAGTGGAGACATAGCTAGACCTCAACGATGTGATCGATTGATTGAGTTAATAGATTTGCACGCAACGCTGAAGACCGTCATCTGCGACAAGAATCGATCAACGACACGCGAGTTGACATTGACATCAGGTAATACCACAGACCAATGATGATCCCGTAGATTCGAATAACAAGCCGTTCACAGCATTTTGGCGGTTTTAACGTCGATTGGAAATGGAAAGTGCCCCTGTGACAATTCAAAGGGCCAAATGGTTTCATTAGTGCAACTCATAGATGCCCATTTTAATATCATCATCATCATTTATTCTGAATAAACCAATAAGCTTTCAATAGCTTTTTTTCATGGTGCAGATACAAATATGGCATTACAATGCATGGATACAAAAATGTTACTAATATACTTTTTTTAATATTAGTAATGATAAAATGTTAAAATGATGCCAATTCATGCTCCGCTCAAATGATCAAGCCATCGATTCCCTGAATTAACCCGACATGTTGCTGCAACAGGTCAATACTTGGCAATGCCGGAGCAAGGATCGATAGATGGCCTTCGTGAAGTAGCTGACGGTGCTTCATTCGTGTGCTAATTTCCCATGTCGTTTCATCCAAGGCTGAGCGAGGCTTCATTGTGATGCTTCCAGCAATAGTTTAATACGAATGCGTCGCAAGTGTTTAATTACTGGTGCGGTCCAGATCGAGGTTCCTGAAAAGGGATGTATAACCGAAGGTTCATTATGATGCTGCGTCATTTTTCGAATACTGAATCAGTCTTGATTACATCGGACCAACTTTGCCACCCAATCCTGAAGGCTACAGTAACACCCTACTATATATAGCCCTTCAACAGTCATACACTTTCTATGTGTCAACATGCTCGCAGGGCTAAAGCGTTGGGAATTAATACCACACAATATCATTCTATCAACATTGTCCACCTGATGAAACCCACCGCACAGGCAGATTACTATTCAATCAAATAATTAACGGTGCCTTGCCCATTGAGTTGGATTCTGAGGGTTCTCTGACTTGTGGAGCAAAGTCACGAGCCAAAGATAGGTAGTAGCAATGTTGATCAGCCTCAGCACCACTCATGGCTCAGTGTCGTTGAACTATGTGCGAGGTTTGGCATCTATGGTAAATTCACAGGGGCGTGGCAAGCATGGGTACTACTTCTAATTGTCTATAGCCAGTGGTAGCTCTTTACCCGCTTATATTGCTACTGTAAGGTTGGCAATGGCATCCATGCAGACAGCAACGTTGATTGCCCAAAGCCAACGGAGATTTATTGTGTAAGCGCGTGTTGTTTGCGAGTCATCAGGCGTCATTGAGTTGATCCCAATTTGAGCCGCAAACACAAAACGCCACTTGGTCGCTTGAATAACTTTGTTTCGATAGCGCATTTGGCAAGTGGACTATATAATAAGCCTAACGCATGCCAAGACGGCCACCTCGTTAGCTTGTGATTCCAAGCGTGCTCACGATGATCGTAAGTAATCATGGTTGACAAAGGCAGATGGCGAGTAATCTCTCACTGGAAACAATCGCATTAGCGGCATTGCTATGACGTCATGGGCAACTATATATATAATTATGTATCTGTATTTGATTGATGAATTCAAACAGAATACACGTATAGAAGGCACAAGTGCACTTACACTACACGGTTAAATTAGTAAATAAGTAAATTAATTAAATTAATTAATTCCATAAGCTTTTTGATAATTTTGATTTAAACAAAGTGAGTGATGAAGCATCAACAATCTCCTGCGAAAGTAAGTTCCACTTCGAACTACACGGTTGAAGTAAAAATAATGTCGTGTATTAAGCTTTGAATTGTCAACACGAAGCCTCTGATTATGACCACGAGTTACAGTAGCGAGAGGAACAACAGTCTAAGAAACTTTAAGTTGGACTTTGCTATAAAGGACTTTGTAAAAGAAGCATAACTCAAAATAATTCCGCGTAGTATCCCGCACCACACGATCCGTTTCGTAAAGGAATCCACAGTTGACCTATCGTCCTTGTCCCCCGTATCGCCTATTTAGTTGCGCGTCAACCCCCGTCCAGCATTCAAATGACCTTATTCGTCAGCCTTGTTTCCATGCTTCTGCTGAAATGTAAATCCCAAAGTCAGAAGTCAACAATGACGTCGCATTGTACAGTACGGTACATTAGGGAATCCGCCTAGACCCTGCTGCCCCGCGACATGAACTAATGTCGAAAGATAGTCTTAATAATAATACCGTGTAGGGTCATCAGGAAACAAATCGAACACATGACACACATCGGCGGCGTGAACACGAAAATTAAGATGGAGCAGCTACCAATGGACTTAGGTACATTCAAACCCACATAATGTCAATCTTGTCTTGAGCTACTAATAGCCAATAAAAAGTGGTCGCTCAAGACAGGCTGTAAATCGTGCTCTGATGGTCAACGAAGACGATTTAAAAGGGAGATCGAACATAAGACAACACAAGGTCACTATGTAAAATCATGTATTTCCTACAAAAATTGATTCCATTCGCCGCAACATACTGCGACAATGTCGGATGGAATACATTACGTTGAAAGAAGGCGACTAAGTTTTATAAAAATACAGCAAATTGAATTCTACGCTAGCCATGACAACCAGACGAACGACGTAAAAGCGGGCAATAAAACGTGAAATTACTAAATAAAATAGGAGGGGTAGCGGATATTGTATTGGGAATTGGAGGTGGTCTAGAGTCGCGTGACGGCGTCTCCCCTGTCCTCTTCGACGTGAATGCGTACAGGTTCGCCTCGTTCACTCATGACCGTGGTTGTCGTCGTGTGGTGGTGTTCTTCAGATCGATACCATCCATTGTTGCCAGCTAAAGAAGAGAACGAGAGAGAACGGTTACATGGGACCACATCAACAGACAGACAGACAGACAGACAGACAGACAGACAGACAGACAGACAGACAGACAGACAGACAGACAGAAATGTAAGTACAATCATGAATAAACGAGAAGGATTCTCACCTTTCTGATCGTCTTCTGAACTAGATGACGTCGTGCTTGCTGTAAATCAAATCAAATCAAACGGGACATTAGATCTACATTTCATGGTAAATCCAAAGGGTAAATCCTACAGAATATCGACAGCTCACAAAACATCACAAAGACTAACCAGATCGTTTGCGATGGACGGGTGAATCTGACGACCTCTCGCGTTTCGTTATGATAGGATCTTGTTGTCCTGTTGGATCGATCTTCAATTGGATGTCCATCACTTCCCATTCGGGTTTTTCTTCCGCAAATTTCATACTCGCAGAAATCGTTTCGTAATCTGTTAAAAGGGAGACCAAAAGACGTCAGCAAATATTAAGTCAAGAAAACCCATCCGCCCCACTAATTCTGCGGGATCCACATAGACAGGGGAGATGCGCTCGCGTACCTTTCTGCGGTGTGGCTCTAGGTGGCATGTTGGGACTGGCGGTGGGCGTGTCTACAAACACCATGCTTTCTTGCTGAGTCTCCATTTCGCGGGCGGCGTAGTTGTCATAGCCTTCCTTCTTTCGCACCCGAATCGTATCTACGTCGGCGTAGGTCGTCTCAGCTCCTGTTACGGTGTAAAAGTTGGCGTCGTGTGTCTTCTCCTTGTACCCGTCGGTGTCCTCGCCGTACACTGGATTAATGTACTTCTGCGGCTCCATGACAACGAGATATCTGCGTCGTTTGTAGCAGAACAACACTGCAATAGCTAAGACGGCCAGCCAGAAGAGAGTGCCGAGAACAACCAGACCAATGATAAAGTAGGTGACGACGAAGGCCGTCGTAGCGACGCCAGTAGCAGCCGCAGTCGACAAGGCAGCTACACAACAAAAGTCACAAATTTAATCATCACTCAACAACAACAACAAAACAACAACAGCAACAACAACAACAGCAACAACAACAACAACAAGGTCCTTACCTGTCGATCTATCGGTCGTTGGCGTTCCTGCAATCGGGGCGTTGGGAGCGTAGTAGGCAACCAATTGGAATCTACACGAAAAACGATAGACATCAAAGACTAGTCCTTTTTCGCTATCGATGGTCCCCATGACAACCAATCCCGTCATGACTTGCGGCTGTTGGATAGAGGCTCAGTCCCTTTGCTATGCCTACCTGTACGCGGTGTTAGCTTTCAGAGGTCCGTTGCAGATGGCGCTGATGGCGTTCTTCTTTTCGCAGCCTTGCTGGTCGCCGGCGTTGTAGTCGATGTAAGTGGGTTCATTGGCAACGACCTAAACACACAACAAAACGTAACACAAGGTCACACAGTGTCTGCACCACCACACACTACATGTTACAGTGCTGATCGTGATCGAGGCGTCCCAAGCAGACACTTACGCTTCTCCTCTTGCGAGCGTTGGCAGCCGGTCCAGAAATAGAGTCGATAATGACGCGGCGGTACTGGAATTCGCCGCCGATGAAATTGGAGAAGTACCACGACACTGGCGACAGACTGGTCAAGCCGGCAACTGGAAACAAGAGAACCAAATCAAAGCAAAGTCAGTTACGGCAATCACCAATCAAAGGCGGCAGCCAGACAATGAGAGCACAAGCAATGCGCCAGGATGGTCATGTGACTTACAGTTTTGTTGCTCTGGGTCGTACTCCTGAGAGATGATGTCGTATCTGATGACGCGTGGATTGTCAAATGGTAACTTGCTGAGGCGCACCAGCATAGTCAGGGAATCGACGGAGATGATGTAAGACGAGTTGTCGGCGTCCTGGATGATGCTGATGAAGACGTTGGCGGTGGCGCTCTTCGTGGGTATGCCGTTATCGCGTGCCTCGACCACCAACACGATGTTTCTGACGTTGACCGGTAGCTCAGTCATCGATCTGGACGTGGTGATGACGCCAGTGGTCGAACTGATACCAAAGTAGTTACCAGTGATGCTGCTGCTTGAAATGCTGTAGGAAACAATCGACGAAGCCGTGGCATCGTCAGCATCAGTGGCTTGAACGCGCACAACAGTGGTGCCTGCTGGAGCGGTGTCGTTGATACTGGCGGAGTACCCCGTCAGAACGAACTTTGGTGCGAAGGCGTTCAGGAAGGTCTTCGTGATGGTGACAGGGGCACAGACTGTGATTGACGGTGTACCTGCAGGGGCAGAATCCGTGGCGCAAACGTGGAATGTATAAAACGCCTGAAGATTGGAAATATCAATTACAGTCACTTCTCCCGTAGTGGCTGAGACAGAGAAAAAGTTCTTGGCGTCATCTTCCAAGATGGAGTACGTTACTGCGCCGTCCGCATCCGTAGCGTTCACAGTGACGACTGTTGTGCCCGCAGTGGCGTTGCTGATGAGGCTGGCCTCGTACGAGCTCGGGTCGAAGACAGGTGCGTTATCATTGCCGTCGACAACCTGGATGTTCATTGTGCCACAGGTTTGTTGCAAGATGGCGGTGCTTGCTTGATCGGTTGCACATACTTGCAGGCTATAGCTGGTTGTCGTCTCGAAGTCAACCCTCGAGGTCAGAGTGATGAGACCAGAGCTTGAATCGATGGCAAACACATTGTTGTTCTCGATCGAGTAGACGATGTTGGCAGCCGTGTCAGGATCGAAAGAAGACACTCGGACAACAGGGCTGCCGACGGGTGCACCTTCAGCGACAGACGCCGACAGGGGAGTGGGCTGACTAGGGCTGTTGTCGTTCGCATCGATCACACTGACGTCGACGAAAGCCGTGGTGCCGAATCCGGTCAGTGCGTCGACCACATTCACGATGATCACGTGACTCTTTTGCGTTTCGTAGTCAAGGGCACGAATCAAAGAGAGCTGTCCAGTCGCGGCATCGATGCTGAAGAACGAGGCTGCATCACTTGCGTTGCTGATGCTGTACGTTGGCACACGAGTGGCATCTTGCGGTCGGAAGGTCAAGTCCAAGAAAGGAAACGGTACCGTCACCGACTCAGACAAGTTGACGCGTGTGAAGGGTTGGCCGTTGAAGAGGTTGCAGCCATTCTCATTGGGTGACAGTCGAGCAACTGACACAGTGACTTGGGCGTTCGGCGTGGCTGCCCGACCTCCGGCGTCTTGAACGCCAACGACCAGGTTGTATGTGTTCTCGGCGAAGTTGAACGGTCGTCTAGCAACTGTAATTGTGCCGGTGTTCGGGTCGATGGCGAAAACGTTGTTAGTGTTGCCGTTGACAATGGAGTAAGTCAAGCCACCGGGACCGTCGGGGTCCGTGGCAATAGCGTTGTAAACAGGGGTGTTGATTGAGGAGTATTCGTGGATGGTGACGCCCGATGCTCCATTGACGAAGCTAGGAGCCTCATCGTCCGTATTGTTGACATTGATGCGAATGGTGGCGTCTTGCGTCTTGCCGTTGCTGTCAGTCGCCGTGACGGTGATGACGTGGACACGTTGCGATTCGTAATCAACAGGATTGACCAGATTCAGAACACCGCTGTTGGCGCCGATGCTAAAGAACGACGACGATGGGTTCAGCGAGTACGTCACAGGCGTGTTGTCGGCATCCGTAGCCGATACTGTTAACAGGCTGGTAATTGGCAATGTGGATTCTGAGACGGACGTAGTGTACAATCGCTCGGTGAAGACAGGGGCGAATTCATTGCGACCGGTCACGTTGACGAAGACATCGGCGAAGCCTGTTCGCTGACCGTCCGAGGCGCTGATGCGAAGCTGGTAGCTTGACACAGTCTCGAAGTCCAGTGGACCAGTCGTCACCAGTTCCCCATTGCTGTTGATGGAGAAGAGGTCGTTGGTATCGCCAGACACAATGGTGTACGTTAGGCTCGATGAGTCAGGATCAGTGGCACTGATGAGGCCGACGATGGTACCAGCTTGACTGCCTTCTTGCACGAAAGCCGATCGCGTCGGCGGAGAGAAGGTTGGCGTTGTGTCGTCGACGTCTTGGACGCGCATGATGACGCCAGCAGACACCTGGGTGCCGTCCACATTAGCCTGCACGCGGAAGCTGTAGTCGCGTCGTGTCTCGTAGTCCACGGGACCAGTGAGTATCACCCACCCTAATAAAAAACAAACTCATCGCATGAGACAATGCCACAACAACAACAACAACAACAACAACAACAACAACAACAACAACAACAACAACAACAACAACAACAACCACAACAACCACAACCACAATTGCTCGTGCTTACCTGATTGGTTAATTGAGAATGGGATGGTGGCATCACTGAGTGAGTAAGTGACATTTGTGAAGGACTGTCCGAGGGCAGCCTGGAAGAGAGCGGTGTTTTGAACGGTGTTCTCCGCGAGATTGCGCTCGTAAAGTGGAGAGCCGAAGATGGGACACGTTGGGAACTGAATGGGGCAGGAGTTGCCACCAAAAGTACTGTCGACGGAGCGCACATTGACCGTGACGGTGCCAGTGCTTGGCTGGTTGACGCCGTCAGACACTGATACGTCAAGGTTGTAGGACGACGGCGAGGCAGGCAGGCAGCCAACGGACGTGATGACGCCGTTCGCATCGATGCTGAATCTACCATTGGCACCACCGATAATAGAGTAGGTCAATCCTGATTGAGAAGTGTCACCGTCAACGCCAACTACAACGCCGACGACCGATCCGGACGGAGACGATTGCGACATGTCAACGACGAGAGACGACGGCGTCAGCACTGGCGCTTGATCGTTGACGTCCAACACATTGACAATCACGGTGGCGAAAGTGTCGATGTCACCCGTTGAGCTCTGGGCACGAGATCGTACTCGGAATACGTGCACGGTACTGGTCTCGTAATCCAGCGACGAGGCGAGACTCAACATGCCTGAAACAACACCAACAAATGAAGGTTAAGCGAGGGCATATTATGACCACCAGAATGCTATAGCAACGTCAGCTGGAGCACCTACCAGTTGTGGCATTGATGAAGAAGCGCGAAGTGGCCAACTGATCCATGATGGAGAAAGAAGGATTCAACCCAGCCTGGTTCAGACCGACCGTCAAGAAAGGAACAGCCAAGGCGGAATCCTCAGACACGTTGACCATGTACACTGTGTTAGTAAACATGTATCCACTAAGTGAGGGACAGACAGTGCACGTGGGTGGTGGCTGGGTGGTGGGGCAGGCGGGAATAACGACAGGGTTGAGGATAACGTAGACGATCATCGAGCGACTGCATACGCCGTCCGACACGCTGATTGTCAGGTTAGATGACGAGGTGACGGCAGCGTTCAGTGTACCGACGGATCTCAAGACGCCACGCGCGTCCACACTGTAGTTACCCATATCATTGCCAGTCATGATGGTAAACGTATGACTGCCGGTCGTGTCAGCGTCAGTCGCTTCCACAGTGTAGAGGCTCTGTCCGGAGACGACAGGAGGTGTGTACTGAACCACCGCCTCACTGACAGGCAGGACGGGACAGTTGTCATTGACATCGAGAACGTTGATGACCACAGTGGCGAAGTTCTCAAGGCCGTTAATCCTGGCTGATACGACGAACTGGTGTCGCTGTCGTGTTTCGTAATCTAACGGTTGCGCTTGGTTCAGTGAGATAACACCTGTAGAAAAGACGACCATATACCGTCAATGCAATTCACTAATCAGCACAATACAGTAAAGCATTGCACTATCCAGATGTGTATAAGACAAGTCACTTGTTCAACGTACCTGTAGTGTTATCAATCAAGAAGAAGCCGTCGGGGTTGACGATGCTGTAAACAGGGTTCAAGCCCGTTCCAGTAATGGCAACAGTTAACGACGGGACGATGTCAGCTGCATTCTCTAATACACTGCGCTCGTACAAGCCTTGTGCGAAGAAGTAATTCGAAATAACAGGCAAGGTGATTTTCATTGTTGTCACTCTAACGGTGGCGTTCCTTGAGCATACACCATCTGATACTCTCACTGTCAAGTCGTATGATCTTGTGACACTCTCTGCGATCTCGCGTGCTGCAGATATCAATCCAGTGGAGCTGATCTGGAATTTGTTTTCGCTGTCTCCAATGATCTCAAACGTGTGGTTTTTGAATGAGTCAGCATCCGTCACTTGCACCATGTACAGAAGGGCGTTCTGTCGGATTGGCTCGTTATATGTTACCACAGCTGATGGATTTGTGATCACTGGACAGTTGTCATTCACATCCAGGACATCCACAATCACTGGAACGATATTGTCAAATCCTGCAAAAGCAGCTCTGACGTGGAACATGTGTGTTTTGTTGGATTCATAGTCAAGGGAATTTATCAACGTGATTGCGCCTGAAAAAAGCAACAACACATGTCGTAAAATACAAGAAACGACAATAGACAAGCATTTGGACATATCATTTAAGCACTGGCACTGACTATCGTAGTAAACCTCACCTGTTGATCCATTAATGGTGAAGATGGTTCTGGCGTAGTCTTCGACAATCGAGTAGACAGCATTCAATGATTGATCGTTCACAGCTACAGTCACAACTGCTGGGCCAAGTGGATAATCTTCTGGCACTGTGACATGGTATTTTGCACTTGTGAAGAAGAAGTTACTGACAGTTGGACAAGTTGGACATGATGGGCATGTGCCGAGGGTTGGACATGTTGGGCATGGAACAACGACGTTAGTTAATGCAACAGCAAGATTGGCATTGCTAGTGCACACACCATCCGAAACCGTGGCAAACAGTTCCAAGTTCTGCACTCCCTCTACTGACAGCAATCCATTGGCACGTACAATTCCACGGTTATCAATTGTAAAATTATCAGCGGTTAATCCACCAAGAGAATAAATCAGATTAGAGTTTGAGTCCTGATCTGTTGCGACCATACTGGCAATGAATTGTCCATCTGTCACAGGCACGGTGTATCGAGCAAACATGCTGTTTCCACCTGAAAAGACTGGGCAGTTGTCATTGGCATCAAGTACGCGGATGACCACGGTGGCATAGTTAGTAACGCTACCAACGTCCGCCCTGACAGTGAAGCAGTGAAGTGAGTTTGCTTCATAATTCAGTGAACTACCAGATGCCAAATCAATTCGACCTAAAAGTGAGAAACAAATAGGACTGATGTAAATATTAACGAAATGAAAGCACACTAGCATTTGCACCTAAACGGATTTTACCCAAGTGCCATTTATTGGCTCCTGACGTCACTTGAGGATGGGTCGATATAAACAAGTGGTCGATATAAGAAGGTAGCATTGTTATATTGCACATACTGCTTCCTTGCATTATGAACACAGCTGCAAATCATGATAATAATAGCCAGCAGAAATCACAAAAAACACACCTGTCTTGTTGTTAATGGTGAAGAGACCAGTTGAGTTGACTATGCTGTACGTTGCATCCAAGCCAGCTCCATTGATCAGCACATTCAATTCGGGTAGATTGGTTGCACTCTCAAGCACGTTCAGTTGGTATTTGCCTTGGCGGAACAAAAAGTCTGATATGACAGGCAAGGTGATTTTCATTGTTGTCACTCTAACGGTGGCGTCCGTTGAGCATACGCCATCTGATACTCTCACTGTCAAGTCGTATGATCTTGTGACACTCTCTGCGATCTCGCGTGCTGCAGATATCAATCCAGCGGAGCTGATCTGGAATTTGTTTTCACTGTCTCCAATGATCTCAAATGTGTGGTTCTTGAATGAATCAGCATCTGTCACTTGCACCATGTACAGAAGGACGTTCTGTCGGATTGGCTCGTTATATGTTACCACAGCTGATGGATTTGTGATCACTGGACAGTTGTCATTCACATCCAGGACATCTACAATCACTGGAACGATATTGTCAAATCCTGCAAAAGCAGCTCTGACGTGGAACATGTGTGTTTTGTTGGATTCATGGTCAAGGGAATTTATCAACGTGATTGCGCCTGAAAAAAGCAACAACACATGTCAGAAAATACAAGAAACGACAATAGACAAGCATTTGGACATATCATTTAAGCACTGGCACTGACTATCGTAGTAAACCTCACCTGTTGATCCATTAATGGTGAAGATGGTTCTGGCGTAGTCTTCAACAATCGAGTAGACGGCGTTCAATGATTGATTGTTCACAGCTACAGTCACAACTGGTGGGCCAAGTGGA
>OFHS01001405.1:12539-23745 GCA_900245855.1 Calvadosia cruxmelitensis
TTAATCGATAGTTTATCGATTGTTTGGGTCGATTAATCGATAGTTTAAAATCCACAATCGACCCAGCTCTAATACCTACACAAATACAAGCTAACAGATGTTTGTGAAAATTAGATATAGATAGTGGTTAACAGGAAGATATCACTAGTCGGACATGTTCTTGAAATATGAACGTATTTCAACATTTTGTTTTAATTATTCAGCCATTTAATATTCTTTTGCTTTGATTACTTTTTGTAGTTCTGCCACGAAGAACATGGAAACGAATCCTGCACTGGCCTGGTACCAAATAATCAAGAGCAAACATTATATAATTTGTTTGCAACATGTAAGATTTACTACGCCAGCGCTGAAATAGATACTAAGTTGACCTTGTACAGTTTGTGATAAGACCATTTGTCGAGCATGGACTGTTCTTTAACTGTAATAGAATGTCGACATTTGCCAACGTAGAAACGTCTATAAATTGAGATCAGATAAGTAAACAACAAATGTGTTTTATTGGTTCTCTTTTTAATTGCATCACATTGTAATCTACACCAATCAATGCTGGATTGCCTCGTACCAGTAGGCAACGTGCTTTAGGCCCTCTGTCTGGATAGGCCCTTCTCAATGTCAGTTCAAAAATTCAAATTTACAGTATTTCGAGATCTAGTGCAGTGTGCAATCAATTGCAGAGTGCTACTGAGTTAATTTTTCCCAATTAGCAGTTTGTGAACAAAAGCAAAATCTTTGAAATGCAAATGGGCAACATTTTACCAATAGTAGGTTTCAGGTGATTTAATTGTTACAAATTATGCCCCCTTGTGTACAGTGCTTTAGGCCCTTTCAAATTAAAACGGTACTGCATGTGCCTACAGCATTTGCTAAGTATTAGATCCTTTGGTAACTTATTTTCACTAAATTGATGTTGTAGCCATTTTGCAGCGGTGAAGTTACAGTAAGATTGCTCTTATAGTTCTATGAATTGCAATTTCAGTTCTCATTGTGCCAAACCCCATTAACAACCTGCTGGTTCGGTATCTGGTAATTATAAATCAACATTTCCCTGGGAGAATATGAACCCAGATACCTTAAGGATATTCCCATCACAAGTAGTAATGTTCAGCCCCTTGGGGGCTGGGGCACCCTGAGCCTACAACTTCTCTAATCTGGCTCCAGCACCAACGACATTCAATTACAGCAATCTGGACCATTTTTATATTTAAAATTAGGCTAGTTAATGTTTTATTTAAAGTAGATGTAACTCAATATGGATTATTGTAAATATTTATAAATTTATTTTACGTAGCTTTTAATTCTAGGGAACTTATTTAAATTGTATTAGACTTTCTGACCTTTTTTTTTTGAATTCTCGAATAAATCTCCTAATTACAGCAAGACAGTGAAGCTAATGCGAGCATAGTAAATTCTTCGAAAATGTGTTCTGCGATGACATCTGGCAAGACAAGACTTAAAGTGAAATAGTCTGAGGTTTGTTTGTGTACCACGGACATGGTCAAACGAAAAAATCACAGAATAAGGAGATATTTGACAACATACACGATCCACGCAAAGAGGAGTAGAATAGCTGAGCAATCAAAATAAACACGGACAATATCGACTTTTGTTGACACATTAATTCTCTACGACAGACAATCATTATTCACAAACATTTGAACAATTAAACATAATTTCCGCAAGCTCATGTTCCTGATTGCATTATCATGCCATTTAGCATTACAAACAAAGCGAAATAATTGTAACTAACAATTAAAATGTGATCTACTCTCATAGCGTTAAACCCATCAAGCAATCCTGACTGAGTGTTTAATTATATATATGAGTACATCTGTTCACGAAACTGTTTCAGCCCTTACAATAAGGACAAAATATCTATTGTTAATAATTTCCTTGGCTTTGGCAAGAACAACTTTTGCCATGACTGCCAAAGAATAGGAACAAGGTAAGTTGTTATGCTCTAGAATTCAATTTCATTAACGGTAACTGTTAGACGCTCCGCTGTAACGACTCTGCAGGCTGCCAATGACCCCAGTTGCCATACTAGAAAGCTGCGGAAATAAATTGAAAAATTATGAAAATTATACCCAGTACCCAACTACAGTCAAACCTGCATTAGTGGCCACCTCTATCGAGCAGCCACCTGTGTATAAAGGTCACAATCCATAACCCCAAATTGACACTTTCTAAAGAAATCAACCTGGACAGATTGGTCACCTGGTCCCAAAGGTGACAGTTATGGACAGGTTTCACTGTACCAAAGTGACTTTCAAATTCAAAGAATACTTTTCGATCGAGCTGGGATTTGAACTCGCACCCCCTGGGGCTCCGGAGTCAAGTGCCTTGCTAGTTAGACCATCGGCCCTCACAAACACAAAACACAGTCTGTCTCTTACGTTGACTCTGAGTGGTGTTACCCTGACAACACATACCTTGCCAGTAACTTGCGAGACGCCAGCTTTGAGTTGTTGATAATCAACCGAATTCCCTCTACCTGGATTTAAAAGAAAAGACAGCAATTAATACTGCTGAAAACGGTATTGTGATAACCAAGAGCACATCTTTCACCAACGCCAGCATGTCTTACAAATCGAAACGGGAATATCTACGTTTAAACACTTTTTGTCTCACAAATGTGAACAGAAAAGGAATTTTCTGTCTTAAAAAGCAAATCTGCATTCTAACCTATCTGATCCTTCCACATCTTCTGAAATGAGACCCGATCGGTCAACATTAAAAAATATGTTATTTTTCTTACGAATATTGACCAGCACTAACAGCATGGTTGACGTGTATACACGTTTTTGAAACAATTCAAAAGTAGCAACATATAACCAATCACATAGTTAGTCCGTAGAGATCAACCAATCAGCAATCGATACAGCAACTTCAAGCCTTCATTTAACTAGTTTTATGAGCAGGACAAGGGTTAAGCCAACAAACATGGCATTCCTGATTGTGAAAAAGACCTACCACGCTTTTCTTCCCCATAAAGATCAGCACTTGATATTCCAGAAGAGCCTTGAAACCGCTCCAGTCTAGCCTCCGCATCTGAGTCCTGACACACGCAAAGAGACCTGACTTAATCAATCTCAGTTTCAACAATCTTATTCTTATTACATAACTAGAAAAACAAATCATGGGTGAAAAACAAACACAGCTGGTCCGAAGGTTTTCAACATAAAACCAACCAGAGTTACTCAAACAAAACGATTTCTTCGGTGGATCAACATACAGTAGTCAAGAAAACACCGAACTTTCTAACCTCACTATTACGATTGACCTAAGCGATACTCAAAACTATAAAGTGAAGCATGTAGCCTTCTAATTATGCTAATTATTCCAAATTTAATCACATGAGCTGATATGAAATAATGTCGATTACACTAACAATGCGCGAAATATATACAAAGCAATCCTTCACTTCAACAGCTGTATTCTTCTTAATCAGAGATTAATGTGTTTACATTTTCACCAGCACAAACTGCTATTTACCTGTCTTACTAATCACAAACACATGCAAGGATATTTTGTGATCGTCTAATTTTAGTTATAAGCAGAACAGATCGAGCTGTGATGCAGTTAGTAAAAAGTTCAATCATGTCGGCTCTTTTTTTCTGTCGATGTCTGACATGCTCTTTAACAATTATCCTTTTCAACAGAACAATTTATCATCAAACTATGTTCCGCACAAAGACTATCATGTTTCTGTTCTGATGGTGTTGTTAAATCCTAAATTGAGAAAATACCAATTGTCCAATGTTCGTATAGTCAAACCTGTACTAGTGGCCACCTGTGTATAAAGGCCACTACATAATCCCAAAATGATACTTTCTATAGAAATCAACTTGGCTAGAAGGCCACCTGTCTATAAAGGTCATTTTTTTCTCAGGTCCTAAAGATGACCATTATAGACAGGTTTCACTATACTTGCATAACTAAACAGCTGAAAACATTTGCAACTTTTTACAGCAATTAATTCTTACCCGCGATGAGCCAAAATATTGATCAGATGAAATGGATTTGGATCCAGCAAATCTTTGCATAGAGTCGTCTGCAAGAAGAGAAGATATGTAACGTCAAATGGACAGCCATCATTTTCGGCAAGGGATCATGATAATTGATTCAGCTGAATTTGAGACAGAGTGATTAAACAATCTACAAGAAGCATTATACATTCTCAATCATAGTGTTTCGCGTCATATTTCCCTGGGAAAAATAGAATAACTGCTACATAGGTTCGTTGCTTGCATCTGTGATACTTGGACTTGAATTGCAAATTGTTAAGCTTGTTGATTGACCAAGTGAAGGCATCAACCAAGGGAGGGGTTTAACGGTGAAATTATCCCTAATCATTTCTGGTTAATATCTACCTGGTGGTGCTGGCTTTCCTTCACTGTAGTCTTTCTTTGCTCTTGAACGACTGAAACGGTTGAGAACAATGCCAATTTCATCATTAGAGCATTTAACAGAATTACAAGAATGGAAAGACACATACAGTGTAACCTCATTGATATCACTACGATATTCCAGCCAAAATCGTGATAACAAGCCGGTACAAATAGTTGATTCAGACAGACTTTAGTTCTCAAACTGAAGCGATATTAAGCGGGTTGTGATATTATCGGAGGTAATATTAACGGGGTTACAGCACAAACAAAGTCTACTGGACATCGGTGAGCGATAACTGCAAAATCAAAGATCTAGATCTTTGTGTGTTTATGTGCAAAAACCAGAAACCCTACTGCTCTAGCAAAATCGGTAGCTCCAAGGCCTAAAGATGGCCAATTGTATTCACAAACTAAAACAAGTCAACAAAAAGAGAACGTGCCATATTTAAAAACTAAACGAAGCTTTGCTCTATTTCAAAACAGCTACAAACCTTGGTTCTTCTCTCCTCTCCTTGGATTTGGTTGATCTGAAATCAAAGAACGACCATTTAACAACTGGACAAGTTTATCTAACGCATTCATTGTCTTTCTTACTGATAAAGAGCAATAACAATTAACAAAACTTACTCAAACGTCGAGCTCCAGGTACTTGAGTTGTCAAAGCCACTGTCATATCTGAAAATCAATGTGTGACCTTTAGTACATGGTATTAGAATTACGAAATCTAACAAAACCCTGCCATAAATTTGCAAGAGCCCTCAAAAGGAATGGGAATAAACAATACACAAAGTAATTATTGAGGTCAAATTTGCTATTGCTTAACGACAGTTCAGTCAAACCTGTATTAACGGCCACCACTATAGAGCAGCCACCTGTGTATAAAGGCCATTATTCATAACCCCGACATGATACTTTCTATAGAAATCAACCTGGACAGAAAGGCCACTTGTCTATAAAGGTCATCTTTCTCAGGTCCCAGAAGTGACTGTTATAAACAGGTTCACTGTAGCCCAATAAGCCGATGGTTGTCTACCTTGGGGCCCTCGGCATTAAAAATCATAAGACAATGAATATATGTGTACTGGATCAGGAGTCGAACCTAGGTCACCTCCTTGGCAACCAGACATATTACGCATCGCAACTGACGATGACTTAATTAATCAACACAATGAAACTAATTCCAGACGTCCCTTGACAATTGGCAATCAGTGTATTACATCTTGCCGAACAGTGGAACAGGTGAAAGCATTACTCGTTACCTTGGCGGTTCGTCAGTAAAACGAGGTGCACTGTCATCAGCATAACTGCAAACGCAAACAAACAATAATAATATGAAGCCATTGTAAGCTTTGTAATCATACTTCACATTGTATACTAATAAACAAACAATCAAGAAAACATCAGACCGAATCTAAAAAAAGGGATACAGCAAGGCATGTCAAACAATCAACTCTTGTCCTGCTCATAAAACTAGTTAAATGAAGACTTGAAGTCGCTTTAACGATTGCTGATTGGCTGATCTCTAGGGACTAACTATACGATTGGTTATTTGTTGCTACTTTTGACTTGTTTCGAAAACGTTTATACACGTCAATAGCAGGACAAGGGTTAATCCATCCATCAATCATGTTAACCCTTGTCCTGCTATTGACGTGCTTACACGTTTTCGAAACAAGTCAAAAGTAGCAACACATAACCAATCAGATAGTTAGTCCTTAGCAAGCAACCAATCAGCAATTGGTGAAGCGACTTCAAGTCTTCATTTAAATAGTTTTACAAGCAGGACAGGGGTTAACAAGAGAACACTGCCATCACTTTAGCTTATGCACATATCTTCCCAATCAACTTTGATCTTGCGCAGTGACAAAACATGCTTCTCCTCTCACTTGACAATCTAACATTAGTTCTTCCATGCTTGGCTAACTAATTATAAATTGCCTGTTGCTCTGATTGTAAACATGTGTTGAATCCAATAAGTTTGATTTGTCAAAACCCTTTTATGAAAGTGAAAACATCTAACAGCCTTGGTCTGTAATTACTCGAATTGTAGCATTCCATAGTCTTAACACTCTGTGGCCCAATGCAGGCTTAAACCTTGTTTTACCTGTCAAAGAAGCTTGATGTATTGTCAGTGGTATATTTGTCCCTGTAGCTTGATTCTTTCGCATTGAATGGAGTGACTTGCTCCACTGTGTTCATGCTGTCTGACGCGGAATGACTGAATGCCCTGTAGAGTTCAATTCACAAACATCCGAACATTTTTATAATCCAAACGAGTAAACGCCACATCAAAACACCATTACTCCAATACAGTCAAATGTTTATTAGCGGCCACCTCTATAGAGCAGCCACCTGCATATAAAGGCCACTTTTCATGACCTCAAAATGACACTTTCTATAGAAATCAACCTGGATAGAAAGGTCACCTGTCTATAAAGGTCATTTTTCTCAGGTCCCAAAACGGGTTCTGGATAGTTATAATATAATATACCCCATTACATTATAATAACCCTAAACCCTAACCCATTTTCTGTCATAACAGATTGCTCTACAAATTACGACAGATGACACCGTCTGCAGCCCTCAGAGATATCACATGATATATCGTACCTTGCAGAACCGCCTGACGCCATTCCCAATCTCTCCATTTGTTGTGCTTTCTTAGGATCTGACTCNCTCTCAATTTGCTTTCGGCTTTTGAAGACTGATAATGAAGCGCTGCAGACAACGGAGCGTCTTTTTGGTCTTGGGTGGACTGTTGAACAGTAGTCGTTTCCCGTAACTTGTCGTTCTTCTGTGCTTCTGTCTCAATCTCCGAGAAATCTGCTTTGACCTGAGAGGATGACCAGAAAACTAACTGAATGCAAGTTAACCATGTGAAAAACATCAAATTCTGAATAACTGGTCACTGCAACATTCATGCGGTGCCTCATTTAAATATAATTATTTGTGAAATTCCGTTCAAGATGAAGTCCCCTTCAAACGGCTTGTTCTAACTACTTATCCATTCAAGTTTGCTAATTTCACGCGGATATGCGTGGTCCCCTGCTCCAAAGTATTGAGCAGTCCGAAAGTACCTTGGTTGCTCCTAAGCCACCCTTTTTAGCACCAAGCTGAAAAAGAAAGAAGAAACATGATATTCATACTACATGCAAAATAGTCCAGTCATCTGAAAATGATCAAATAGCGGAGTGCGCTCTCCCTACCCCTTTCTTTTTACTTGGTCCTGGCTTTCGAGCACCAATTGTTGAAATGCGGGGCTCAGCTGAAATAAAACACGACCCAGCCAACTGTTAACCCTTGTCCTGCTATTGACGTGTATACACGTTTTCCAAAGAAGTCAAAAGTAGCAGCATATAACCAATCAGATAGTTAGTCCTTAGCAAGCAACCAATCAGCAATTGGTGAAGCGACTTCAAGTCTTCATTTAAATAGTTATACGAGCAGGACAGGGGTTAATGAAATCAATCATCTGAACAATCATTCGTTTATGTAGCATAGCATACAACACTTAACATTGTGATCTCAGTGAGAACAAAACTATGATATTAAATGGGTCAAGATGAATACAAAAGTTTTTATCAAACGACTTCCATTAGCAAAACACAAGTGGTATAATTTTGGTAGATTTCTACTCAGTCTGCAGCATCAGGTCAACTACTGAAGTTAGTAGGTCAGTGGTTCATTCAACAGTGTTGCCTCAAATACTGTGGCTTTTCTATCCGTGCGGTGCAGCAACCCAGGGGAGGATACCAGGCAGGTTGTGGCCCTATCAGGAATCGAACCATGGACTTTTCGATCAAGAGCCGTTACAATGGATTAACATTTACTTGCGCTCTCAAAGGAGAATCTAGACAACATATGTGATCCCCGATTATTGCAAGATAAAAATTCGGACCATTGGGGTAGGTCTACAGGCACATACTACAAAAATCGGTGTAGAGTAGGACTTGGCAATTAGATTAACGCATTCATGATTTGCCTTATCTGTGCATTAACATAAATGTTTTACCTTTTGGCGACGCCTTAGGAGGAGACGTGCTAAGATGGCCAACATCAATATGATGATTCTCATCTGCTTTAGCTAAAAATAGAAACAAAAGTATGCAAGCTATTAAGAAAAACATGCAACTGAATCTGAACATTTAATGGCAGCCTATGTACCAAGCAGTCGTTCCTAAGTCAAATGCAGAGAAGTTTTAATTCTTGCATTCTAAGTCAATCTGAACTAGCGTCTTCGCAGTGGTAGGCCTACACATCAACAATATGGAATTAAGATAGCTAACAAATCCATTTGCAGGCACAGCTAATAGTCTTAAGTCAACAGCAATGTCTGATCGTTTGCATGATCTATTGGTTGGCAAATCTATAGCCAAAAAAATGCACTCAACCGATAAGATCAAATATCGGCATACAGCGTGAAGTGAAACATGAGAAATATACAATGTCAATGCAGCCAAACTCGGTTATTATTCCTATAGGTGTAGCCAAAATTTTGGACAAAAAGTGAGTTCGGATATCAATTAATTAAGGAGCATATATGCACGTCCATTCGACCATGATGGCAAGTGAGATCCAACCAGTGTACTACCTGTCGTTGAGGGCGAGCCACTTGCAGTTGCTGACGCACTCGGTGTCAAATGATGCTCTTCACTGAAGAAATCCACTTCTTTGGTTTCTGGCGTATTTGGCGCATGGTGACCCTGGCTTAACAATAGCTAATGTGAAATAAAAATCACAACGGCCTTAATACAACAAAATCTTAAACACAAAACTAGTCAGTTTTGCAGCGTGTCAATAAAGTTTAAAGCTTCCGCGGACTAGTATAACTATTCTCTTGCAAAAAATCAATTTAAACAAAATTAGAGAAAACAGTTTTTGTATAAACATTGACACTGTACTATAGTTCTTGCTCTGCCTTTAGCAGTAAAACAGTTTCATCTTGGTCGTGCAACAAAATTGTTCAAATCATATAAAGAAAGCAAATCTGAGGTTAGTAGCAATAAAATCTAAGAGATGTGATGAATCACTGCTTACTAGAACAATTGTAAACAAAAACAGTCTCGTTCAAGCTAAATCTTCTCTGCATGCTTTTTCAAAGCCATAGCTAGCAACACCATCAAAACGTCTCAGTAAATGGGTCGCTATCGAGCTGGCCACATTTCATTCAACAATTTAGTAAGCCAATTAATAAAACCAAAATGTGTTGATCTTGTATTCTTGTGTTTAGCATTGACTGCTTATAACTTACTGTGTCTGTTCCATATTGCTGAAGTGCTTTGTGCGCTAGCGTCTGGATCTTTTCTCGATACATCGATGCAACACGACTAAAAAATAGCAAACAGGCTGAATATATCGCATACTACCGTGTATAAGCCTGATTTCCAGTATCTCGACCTATACACAAGTGTTGTTTTAAAGTGAATTGAAGGTGCTAAAAACAGCAAATTTAAAGGGTAACACTAAGTGTCGGCTGGTACAGTAAAACCTGTCTATAAAGGTCACCTCTAGGAACAGGGCAAAATCACCTTTATAGATAGATGGCCTTTGCATTCAGGTTGATCTCTATAGATAGTGCTACATTGGGGTAATGAAGAGTAGCCTTCATACACAGGTGGTTGCTTTATAGAGAGGGCCGCTAACACAGGTTTGACTAAATACGGTAATCTACAGTATACGAAAATGCCAGCCATTGAGAAAGACAATCATTAACCTTCTACATTGCTGTCATCAACAAACGCTCTAGATCTGCCTGAGGTAATTATGTTTCATTGTTCAGGTACCAAATTCACAGACAAAACATTTACAAACAGACTATAAATTTCTTGTTATTGTAGACAAGGAGACAAATGGATTCATGCTTCTATCGGTTCTACTATTTGGCAAGAGGCATCCCACTGAATGCCATTTTGAAAGAAGGTCTGGAATCAGTTTCATGGTGTTGTTTAATTAAGTCATCATCAGCTGCGACACGTATGGTCGAGTGGTTAAGATGTGTGGTTGCTAAACATGTGGCCAGGGTTCGACTACTTATCTAGCCAGTACGTAAATTCATCGTCTTAAATCATTTTAATTCTCGAGGGCCTCACGGTAGAAGAGATGGATGGGTATCCAACCATTTCAAATGCTTATGAGCACAAATTGCATGAAAGATGAGATTAATTATAAAACACAAACCAGTTATAGCCATTGGCAGAGGACGTTGATTGACTGTCCAAGTGCTGACACAGTGCTTGCTGAGAGCGCAATTTATCCCGAAAATATAATAAGAAAATCACCTGTTGTACTTTGCCTTTGAATCAGTCGTTGTCAAATTGTGCTGCCTGAAGAAGGCATTCTGCAAGCGAAAATAAAATTGCTTGACTTTTGAGTACAGCTCAAACATAACACCATAAAGAAACCATATCTAAAAAATTAAAAATTAATTAAATACCCACACAAAAAATATGGCTGCTTGATTGTTTCTGTATCTTATCGACTTCTAGTCCAAATATTTGTGCAAAATATAATTTAATTTAAAGCATCTTCTGCACAGTGCCCTTTAAATATTTTCAACAGAAAACACAAAAGTATCCTCTCAAACGCTCTCATCTTCCATTTTTTTAAGTGGACGCGCTTGAATCCGGTTTATTGGATGTCAGATTGAATCCTATCTATCTCTTTGGATGAGATTGTCACGAATCCAACAATACACGAGGCAATGTAAGTCAAGCAAACACACTATAAAGTTGATCCGTGCTCTTCAAGCTTATATCCAGAATAACCCAAGGCGTTAACCTTCACATGATTGATATGGTAATTACAAATCCTTAATT
>OFHS01001406.1:0-10692 GCA_900245855.1 Calvadosia cruxmelitensis
AAAATTAAGCAGTAACCAGGCGCCATTAATAGCCCCTGGTCGTAAAAGTGAATTTCGAGCCCTGGAATTAACTATACAGTCAAACCTTTATTAGCGGCCACCTCTATAGAGCAGCCACCTGTATATAAAGACCACTCTTTATAACCCCAAAATGACAATTTGTATAGAAATCAACCTGGACAGAAAGGTCACCTGTCTATAAAGGTAATTTTTCTCAGGTCCCAATGGTGACCGTTATAGCCAGGTTTCACTAGGGTTGCCAGACGTCCCTTATTTCCCGGAATCGTTCCGTATTTATTAGTTATGCAGTGCAGAATTTAGTTGATTTTGTTAGACACTTCTATCCAATTTTGCAAATGTCCCGTATTTTTTCTTCTGCGGTCTGGTAACCCTAGGTTTCACTGTACTATACAATGCATGCCAAATGAGTTCGGTGCATGTCGTGCAACTTTAAAAACGAAAGTCAATGTCATACAAAACTCTTTATCTCACCTTTTCTTATTGACACCACGTTTGGGGGCAGGGTTAGTGCACGCCTTGCCGCTTGTCTTTGACACAAAACAGCATTTCTGAAAGGGACTATCTTTATCTTCTAGAATGTGCTTTTCACAGAACTGAAAACCTTTCAGCTTTGCTCTTTTGCAAGGCCGTTGTGAGTAGTGGCAGTGGTCTGAAATAGGGAGTGGCCGCTTTAATCCAGATTGTTTGATGTCATCACTGATGGTCTCAGCATTATTCTCTGTGAGAAACACATGACATCATGATCAGTAATGAAAATGTTCCAGGGGGTAATCAGCTAATTACCAGTGTAGAAAGCTTGTTTTCTGTAAAAGGGGATTTTAACAGGGTGCAGTACTAAATTCTTCAGATTTTTGTGTCTGCGCTATGCCAGTCATTGAAGTACAGATTTACAGGCAGGCTCTACAATGAAGATCTTCGGCGCAACCTACAAACTTTCCAGTAGGGTTTAACGGGGTTTAGTAATTATACGAGGTTTGAAAATGGTCAAATCCAGGCAGATGATCTCGGGGGTACCATGAAAAATTCCCACACTGAATTTTCAGGTTCAATCATTCAATCTAGGTCTACTTCACAGAGCTTCCACATTTCCAAGACACCTTGTACTTTAACCATTTCACAATAGCCAAAATACAATTGCTTTAGAGAAAACTACACCTGGTAGGCTACTACATTGTACCGTATTAAATACTTTATAATCAGTTCTGGACGATCATTCCATCATCCTGTTGACCTGTAGGCTTAGTGTTTCATGACAA
Organism: Calvadosia cruxmelitensis; assembly: GCA_900245855.1. NCBI lineage: Eukaryota > Metazoa > Cnidaria > Staurozoa > Stauromedusae > Kishinouyeidae > Calvadosia > Calvadosia cruxmelitensis. The sequence goes on from OFHS01001406.1 coordinate 1,278, forward strand.
CATGAGAATGTGGATGGGAATGAGTGACCGAATGAGTCCGGAGTTCCTGAATCGTGAATCCTGACTCCATCAATTGGATTAGAATTGGACTTGCATTGTTCGTTTGTAAGGAATTCTATCGCTTCTAAGTGAGAAATTTCACTCCGATCTTTTTACTGAAATTTCTTATTATTCAAGTAAGCTTAGCTACCTTCCAACTTGTCAATCTCCTTTGCAGTTGCTTCCATTTCCATTTCAACACGATCCGTCTCCGCCATTGCGATGTCTACCAAGTCTCGTTGTCGTTTCCTCGAGGTCAACTAGAGGCCGTTCGGACAGGACAGTTCGCAGGTCAAATCAGGTCAAAGCTGCAAAGCAGCAATTAAAGTGATTCATTTTGTTTACTGTAGAATTTTCATATCAAGCTCACCCTGGTAAATGTTGGCAATCTGTATGTCGAATCACTGCAGTAAAGCACAAAGAAAGACCTAGTAGAATCTTGCTGGTAGCTGGGACTTTTATGATGGAGAAAAAGGCAAAGAATAGCGTCCATAGTGCCATGCATTCAGCAAGCTATAATATGATTCTCCAAGTGATGTTTCGGCTAATGACGTTTCTTTTGAATGCGTTGATCATAAGATACACTACAAGAGATATGCTCGGCTTAGTCAACGTGAGACTCACTCTTCTGTATTCATCCTTGCTCTTCTTGTCGCGAGAGGCGTTTCGCAAGTCGTGTCTTACGCGGGAAAGCAACAAGGACCAAAAATGGAAGCAGACAATCAACCTACTGTGGACTGTGGTTCCATTTGGAGCTCTTTTAACTACAGCGTTGGTCGTTGTGTGGTTAAATTTCCTCGATTTACCTGAACTGTATCTCAGGAGCCAATACAGACATGCTGTTATTGTCTTTGGCTTATGCGCCACAGTTGAATTATTGGTCGAACCAGTGTGGATTGTCTCTCAATCGTATCAGTTTATCAAGTTGAAAGTAGTCGCAGAAGGCGGCGCTATTGGATGCAAATGCATGTTAACCGCGCTACTGATAGTCAGTAATAGTCAACTTGGTCTTTACACATTTTGCATTGCTCAAATTGTGCATTCTGTGGTATATGTCTCCATCTATTTTGGATTTTTCATTTACAAGATATCATTCAAGAGCAACCTTGAAAAGGATAGCATCTTCCGTCAAGCTAATTTCCCCTTTCAATCACCTCGTGATATGTTCCCAACATCAGTTCAGCCTTTCATCCACATATCTCAGGTCTGGTTAACCCTGAGTTTCATCAAGCAATCATTTCTCAAACAATTCCTTACAGAAGGCGAAAGATACATAATGACATTCTTTTCCATATTGACATTTGCTGAGCAAGGATTATTTGATGTCGTCAATAATCTAGGATCTTTTGCGGCAAGGTTTATATTCTTGCCCCTGGAGGAGAGCTTTTACATTTTGTTTTCTCAGCTTCTCGTTAGAGGGCAACCAGCGTCTTGTCAGACAAGTGATGCAATTGAGCTATCAGCTGACTCATTGAGAGGAGTTTTGAAATTTGTTTCTCTTGTGGGCTCTATAATACTGGTCTTTGGACAAAGTTATTCATTTTTGCTTCTGGATATATATGGTGGGAAAATGCTGAGCTCTGATGAAGGTTTGTGGTTTTCATATACTTTTGTCTTAACGTTTTTATTGTTTTGCAGTGTCTGCCACTCACAATTATACATTAGCTGCAGTAAATGGCTACCATATTCCAGCGCCTAGAAGTCGCACTTTGAAAGTCCTAATTTGTGTGCATTCTCAATTCCATATATACTGCGAAATTGGGGTATTACCTAAAATGTACTGTATACTTTCGACGAGCTGATAACGAGCTTGAAGTTCGTAATGTTAAACCCTGGGCAAATGATACAACATTTGCACGCAGCATCGTCAAACAACTGTTGGGCGAGAAATGTTGCGTCGTTTAGCCACGGTGTTGGACTGTGTTGCATGGTGTTGGGACTTGTTGGAAGTTGTTGCGCCGTTTTTGATTCATGAATGTTAGACGGAAGTAACGGAATTTTTATGAGACTCTCAGCTTTCAATGTCGCACAACATCGTCTACCCATGCGCAGTACGATGTAAACTGACGCATGTGGTGTGCTGTTGTATGTCTCCAAGCTGGCAGCCCAGTACAGATAAACAAGTAAATACCAGAACATTACGTATATGGCCAGCACACTTGAAATAAATTGTTTCCAGCAGAGACTGGAGCATGCTTAAGTCTCAGAGCGGTTTCACTGACGATGGCTCTGGAGATAGCACAACTAAGGTACCATCAGATGACGAGGACTCGGAAATTGATGCATTGCTCCGATCGCTAGACAATTTGGGCTAACACAAAGCTCCAAATAAGAGTGTTGGTGACAATGTTGTGTCCACATTAAACAACCCCCTTGCAACATTTCAATTGCTTTGCCCAATAGTTGTTGCCCCGAGCATTAGACCTTACATACAGCTTGCGTGTTTTATCCACAACTGTTATGTTGATCCAGAAAGCAAGTAAATCGCTGACATAACAGCTTTTTGCAGGGTTGATCTTTGTGTGAGACATTCGTTCGATAGATATGTCTATCTGTGTAAATATTTCAATGTTATTTATTTTATCTTAATCTCATTAGTGATCTTACCACTCGAGATTCTGTACAATGTACGAAGATGTAACTGTTCCATGATGATAGCCTATAGAGATTTACTCAATTGAATATTGTCAAACCTCTATTACCAACCACCTCTATAGAGCAGCCACCTGTCTATAAAGGCCACTTTTCATAACCCCAAAATGACACTTTCTATAGAAATCAATCTGGACATAAAGGTTTAAGGTCATTTTCCTCAGGTCCCAAAGGTGAACATTATAGACAGGTTTCACCTTACAAGGTTTCAAAATAAATGTAATTTTATTCAATCAAAGCAACTTGTGCACAACTATGTTTTTATTCATGCTCACTCCATTCTGTTTATGTTGTAGGACCACTACTGCTGAAATGGTACTGTCTGTATGTCTTATTCATTGCCGTCAATGGCATCACAGAGTGCTTCATGTTCGCCTGCATGAGTAGGACAGAAGTGGATGGATACAATTACAAGATGCTTGGATTCTCAATGATCTTCCTTGCGACGTCATTGTGTCTAGCAAGATCCGTTGGAAGTGTTGGATTTATTATTGCTAACTGCTTGAATATGGGACTTCGAATAGTCCACAGGTGAGTTGTTCTCAATTTGTAAAGACCAACCATGGTGCAGTTGACTCCGCTTAATCAGGCCACATCAGGATTGAGACTGTCATTTGGACCAATTACCGGTAACTGGCTGAACAAGTTATTCAGAGGTCAAATGTTATGATAGAATGAGTCCATCCGGGCATGTTTGTTCTGATAAAGTGGTTGGTCTGATTAAATGGCAAGTCAACTGTAGTATAAAAACAATGATCCTAGGATAGCAGATAATCAGAAGAAGAGTCAGTGACAATACTGTTTTGACGAAATCTTCAAATGTAAACTACGTTTTCAAGCAAAGCGCAGCTGTAGTTACATAGTACAGTCTGCTTTCGGGGTTCAATATTTTCCTGATGGGACTGTTTTCACAGCGATAAACCCTCATGAAAAAAATGTTTTGGTACCCTGAGTTAACCAATCTTCAGAGACCACCTTCAACTAGGTCCCTTAAACTTGTTTTCAGGGGTAGTCGTACCACTTTGACGGCACATTTAGCCTCTTGGTTTCAATGGTTTATCGCTTGAGTCCTGTTTGAAATGTTTCCTAAATATTTGAGTTGGATGTATGTTCACATAGATGTTGTTTTGAGAACAATTAGTGAAATGATTTATTGACGTAGCCTATAGACTAGAGATGGGATGACGTTCGAATTTACATTCTGTTTTACCGAATTTCGGTGCCAAAATTCGAAATCGAAGAAACGAAGCTGAAGCATCGGCTTTGCAAATAATTATTTTTATATACAGAACTTCAGATTTTTGTCAATCCAATGTCAAAACAAGGTTCTCATAGCTTTCTGCTGCCGTGTAGGCCTAAGCAATTGGGAAATTTAAAGTGAAGTGGAAATGTGCGTCATAAAAGTGGCTTCAGTTGCTCATAGACTGGTTGTCTCGCCAAGAATTGTTCTCTTGAATGAAATCAACATGTTTCGAATTAATTGAATTAGTTTTTTCGAATTTTAGCATTTGAAATTTGAAATCGAAATCGGAAATTTCTAATGCTGGACTTTGTCCCATCTCTATTGTAGACCCTATTCATAAGATGCCATTTACTGCTAGACATGCATCAGCCTTATTTGGCGATAAAAATTGTGCTATTCCCGTTATATTTAATTGTATGAGTATATATTTAGACCACATCGTAAATGAAATACAAAGCAATTGAATACAGAAAGTGTGAAAAGCAAGTAATGTGGTTACATGATATGATCATGGGTCATCCCTTACGCACAAATTTGCTTGTTTGTTCAGGAGACCCAAAATTAGAATAAGAACATTGTCAAAAATTTAGTTTGAGAATTATTCAACTTTTCAAAGTTAAATAAATGATGTGAAATGTTCTTACAGAAATCTGTGCTCATAAAAAAGGTAATTCAATTGTTGTTTTTACACTTTGCTTGACAATAAGTACTATTTGTTCATTTATCTAAACAATCCGTCTGTTTGATATAAAATTGTCAAACCATTTGTGATTATAATTGCCTGACCACTGTATGTGTGTGCGTAAATTTATGTATCCTCTTATGTAATCCCAATTAGTTAACCAATTCTTTAATTAAATAATGATTAATGAGTCAATTTCAATTGCAATTTTAAAATGATGATTTGTTTGTTTTTCCAGTGTCCTGTTCATTAAGCGATTTTTCCAACCAACTTCCCAGCGTCCTTTGTTGGCAATTCTACCTTCGTTCCCAGTCTGTCTGGTCTTGCTCGTTTCTTTTATTTGCTGTTCGGTTTCTTCTCAGTTATTTTGCTGTGACAATGGCTGGTTTTATCGGTTTGTTCACGTTGGCGTGGGAGGATGCTGCCTTGCTGCTGTTACTATGGCAATATTCTTAACTGAGAAAGATTTTATTAAGTTGTTCGCGAAACACTTCTTCAAGTCAACAGCTTCCAAAGTAAAAAGGAATTAATATTTGTGATTTATTTCAGTTATTGTTTAAAAGAATCTACCTTGTAGAAATATAGAAGCATGACGAATTTCAACTGCCTTTTTGTTGTCTCTGGGAAGATTGTACCCAAAGCCGCGCTGAGCTGTTTCATTTTCTACTTACATCTCTTGGCGGATATTAGGCCAATGTGCGTGCCAATTCATGCAGGGTGGTCGAAAGCGGGCACTTAACTTGTTACTGTGGGGTTATGTAGAGTGGCCTTTATACACAGGTGGCTGCTCTATAGAGGTGACCGCTAATACAGGTTGACTGTAACTAAAAATAAGTGTTTTTTAAAGTAGTAATTCTAAGTAATTTTTAGGTTCACGTTCAGATAATTTTATTATACAATTACTAGATAGTTGCAGATACGTTTCATCACTTAGAAAGTATTAATTTTCATTCGTTTACTGTAGATTATATTCCCACATGTTCAATTGAAATAAATTCCACAATAAAAATGTTTCTTCCTGTATTGTAATTGATCGGGGCATTTTTAACTTCAATAGATTAATTGCAAATAATTATTTGCATTTTTCGGTAAGGTTGAAAAAGTAGAATAAAATGAGAGAAGATGACGAAGTCGTTATGAGAGACGACGACTGTGTGTTTCTGGTTTTCTGGTCATTCTTATTCACATTGAATGGGTAAAATCTTTTTTAGTATATACAACTGTCTATCAAAGTACGGAAATAGGAACTATACTAATGAGATTACAACGAGGTTATTTACACAGATACGAGGATAGAAAGGGAAAGAAAATTAATTCATTCTGTAAGTAAATCTGATTGGCTAGTGGCTAAGCTACAGTACCGCGTGGCATACGTGCTCCGCTGTTTCTGAATGAGTGCTGAATGGCCTTGGTACAAGCCCTTCGACTTGCAGTGTGTGTAACCTTTGAGTGGATTCAGTTTAATGAGCTATTTTCACGTTGTTGCGTAATGATATCTGTCTAATGTAGGTGCGTATCGATGTTTTTGAACATAACGGTAACTAATTTCATGAAAAGTTACAAGCAAACCTCACCCTTGGTGAAACCGGTAGCCAAATGTATGATTACATAATTAATTAGGTTTGTAACGTAGCATATTCTTTAATTTAGTTCCTTTTAGAAATCTTTAAGTTACTGTCTTTTTAACTTTATTCATTTTAATTGCTTTAAGGTTGAAACAGATATATGCGATTGGCAATATTTAAAAAAAAGAAAAAGACAGAAAAACTGTTGAAGTCAGTTTATACTGTATGTCTGTTCTACTGCAGCCAAAACAGCAAACTTTTTAATGAAGAAATAGCATAATTTATTTTCTTAATTAAAACAGTCGTATAAATTATCTAGCTCGAATATAATTATGCTTTGAAACGCCAAAGAATATGACATGTGTTTTGTAGAAACTGAGTTTTGCTCAAATGATTGAAATTGCATTATTTATGTTTCGTTGGATGATTGAACAGAACATGTTTTTCCTTGATGTCNGAAGATCTAGGGGCTAGGATGAGTGGCACTAGCAAGGTGGAGTTTATAGCAAACTTGAGCTTGGCCATCCAGCGCGGGAACGCCGAGAGTGTGCGCAGCACATTCGCCCAAGTTGAGTAATCGTTTAGTATATTAGTGTTTTTTAATTAACATTTGTATTTGAAAAAAGAGATGAATAAAACATGGACAGTGCCACAGGGTGGGCTAGGTATAAGAATCCTCCTATATAGATCGAATCTATCAGATACGAGTCAAGCATGTGGATTTTGAAGGTAATGTCTTATAAACTGGACAATTACTCCTACAGAGCAGCGCAGAACTTGAAAAAAAAACTACTTAATTCCAACTCATATTCTCAAAATTTCGGCAGTTTTCAACCACTCCGAAGAGCAAAAAATAGCAATTTCCAGCCGATTAAAACTATTCAAAGTCTGTATGTTTGCCCTCTTAAAAGTTTAGACATGCGCGTCGCTTCTGCCCGCAGATTAGACCTGTGGATTAGAAAAACATGTTGTTATAATATTTGCCCCTGCCCCAAGCACCCCTGCATAACAGAAGGTGCTCATTTGCAGTTATTCAGCAAATATGTCCAATAAGAGAATGAGTACCACGAAATCCAATTAAACTCCAATTTTCAGGTCTTTTGTCAGAGACTGTTCCCGGCATGGTTGATTTTAGCTTGAAATGACAAACCGAGAGAACCAATCACCATTTAAACTTCCAAGTTGATTTTCAATGTTCAAGTCCCACGAGTCAACCACTGGCAATGCTCCAGATGTTTCGATCCTCACCTGTTCCGAAATGGCATCTCATTTATCATGATGGAAGTCAATATGATGAAGTGGCTTGGATCAACCCTCGAGGTAAGTCAGATTAAAACCTTGACAGTAATATTACTTTTACACCGATTATAAACTATTTTGTGACGCGATGTTATTTGACAAAATCTCATTGCATCATTTATCGCGTCGATCATTTTAAATAGCATCATGTAAATATATTGAGCTGTATTATCTGTTCTCAAACAACAGTGCACCCACTCTATCAGAACATCGTTCGTTAAATTGTTTTAAGTTCATTTGCCACATATACCATATCGTCGTGTACAATAGTCGTAAGTAATTAAGAAGTCAATGGAATCCATTTTATACTGCTGTCTAACCATTGTCATTATCAGATGAAAGATCAACCGTGGATTAATAGTCTGCGACCATCTTTTGAACGTCTCATGGTTGAATTTGACCCCAAAGATGCTGTAAGCTTTAGAGGGACTTTAGCTCGATGATTTTTAGCGTTGCAGCAGGGCGAAATGATCGCCAGACGTAAAACAATATTGTCTGCTTCGATGAATCCATGTCATACAGTTTGATTGACTATTGGTGTTGCAATGCAAAACTGTATATACGGACACATGTACTTGTTTTGAAAGATATTGTGAACATCCGTCGGTGTTTGTACGTAGCTGGTATAGTCTGATAAATCTGCAATTCTGGCATTGGCAATGTCAAATAATATGAAACAAATAGCAATCTAAGTGTATACACATCTTTGGCCTGTGAAGAGCGCGTTACTCACCAAATTTCGTAATGTCGGCACTCATTTTGCTGCCATCGTCCACTAAATGACTTTAGACCAAGAGCGTTTAATATAGAGTTACTATTAGCATTAGATTTATCCCATTTATGATATAGGCAATCATTAGCATTAGCTTTGATGCAAACCTTTTTCTTAATTTTATTCCTTTTTGATTCTTTAGCCTTCTCTGGAATGGAACATACGATAATGTATTGTGATGTGGTTACATTCTATAATCTCTGCTCGTTATAGTAAGGGGTTACATTCGGTAGACGACAAGTGTAGTTTCGCTGGCCTCGTTTTCGTGTTTGTGCGTAACCTCGTTTGTGTTTAGGAAAGTCTTACGTTTTGGTAGCTAGGGATTAAACATGTGACTGTCCTCGTGTTTGCTTCTCATTGGTTAATTTGTGACAATATGTAAATTAGCTTAGTATAAATTGTAGTGAAACCTTAATTAAGGTGTGTCTGATGGTTGCGACCAACGGAGATGCGTTTCCTATGTGATTCTTGTGTTTAACGTGATTTAGTTCGTTTGGTTATTACACAAGTTTCTTCTCTTGTCTTGCGGGTCGTAATCATTAGATACCAGGGACATTGGCCCGATACATGTTCCTAATTTGATACAGTCCTCTTGGGAAATTGTTTGAATCCCAGATCGATAGATTTTCTACAACAAGGCCGTAATATATATGCCGTAATATAATCATTATTGATGTATGATGTTAGTGTTGCTTTGATATCTTCTCGTTGATTTAATGCTAGCTATCTTGGTTTTCATGCAGCATTTCCTGTTTCTTGCCGACAGGCTATAGTATTTGTTTGATCAGCAATGAGATATCCGTACTAATATTATTAAAAAGAAGAAAAGTAATTAGCAACGTGTTTATATCCATACACTGTAAATATACCATATTTGTATCTATTTGTATCTGTACCATGAAAAAAGCTATTGCAGCTTATTGGTTTTACAGAATAAATGATGATGATGATGATCATCATCATCATCATCCCCATCACTTAGATTATTTAAATTGAAAGTTATATCTGAACTGATTAATGTAATGAAATAGTATTTGATATGTTTGTAATCCGTATAGTATAAGTGCACATTTAATGGTGCCTTCCATGCGTGTATTCTTGGTTGATTTTTACCTATAAAGACACATGAATGATGATGATGATGATGATGATGATGATGATGA
>OFHS01001406.1:10702-28132 GCA_900245855.1 Calvadosia cruxmelitensis
GATGATGATGATGATGATGGTGATGATGATGATGATGATGATGATGATGATGATGATGATGATTGCTATCATCTAGCTAGAATAAAACAAGACATGCTTGAACTTGGAATATTTATGCAGAAGTTATACAACTTGGAAGCAAATACATTTTACTTGCAACTTACTTCATTTTTTTATATTTGCCATTCTTGTGTAACCTTGCTTCTTTGGCTGTCAACTTGATATGAATTGGTTTGTAGTTATATCTGGTAATCTGAGTCGGTCTGACTTTACAAGGTGCATGGTAGCATCATTCTGCATCACATCCAAGTGCTCTAAAAATCGTTCAACATAATAGTGTTTGCAGCGGCCCCTTGTCTGTCATGTACAAGTTGTCTGACGTATCAAGCGTGTTGTCTGACATTACAAGAATTATTTACATTTTCAAGTAAGTTCTTGCACTTCTAATTATATAGTGACCCAATTAGCTTCACAATTAAAGGAAGGAGTGTTTAAACACTGCCCAGCGGAAAGTGATCACACTTCCTATACTGCATTACATGTATAACTTTTCCAGTTTCCTCTTTCATATAAGATCCTTTCTCGTCTTATTCGATGATGGCCAGGGATATCATCTGCTCATCTTTTGAACGCAACATCCACTTTACATTTCTGGAATATAAGGTCCGTGTGTGTGTATTAGCTTCACCGCTGCTTAATTTCGATTGTCGTTACTTTGATTGCTGGGGGCGGGAAGGGCAAGGAACAACTCGGCTTCTCCTATAGGCCATAGGTCGAGCGGTCGTAGCGTCGTTGGGTTGAGTGCGCTGTTGAACAGGTTCGCCAGATCATAGGGCGACGCATTACACCATTGAAACTCGTCGGCGACGATATCTTCAATCTGCTGCATAAATCCCCTGCCACGATCCCCCTTTGACCGTCGCTATACTATGTTTACGGTCCGTCAACAGTTATCGTGAGCCTTCGCGTATCCATGGGTCATCCATACTCAAACATTCTCTATACATATGCTTTCTGAATTCTTTCAGATGTTACACAGTATCAATCAGAAAATTAAACACAAGACCTATTTTCTTGTAACCTATATCGTATAATACAGTACCTTAATTTTCCGCCTTTTTATTTGATACCTTTTAACTTCATCTGATCAGAATAAGAATATAGATTTACAGAAATGTTCGAGAAGGGTATTAATTTGATATAAAAAAATGTACAATAATGGTTTTGCATAGACTGAAAAATAGACCCCTATTGTAAGTTTGGAATGATCGGTTATTGGTTTCAATGAGGACGGTAGACATACCATTCTTACTTGCTTTTGTAGCAGGTTTCCATCGCTTCTTAATAGGGTATTAATTGTGCACTAAAATTACATAACTCTGAATGGAACTGCATGTTAGATAACAACGAACGATTGTCCATCCCAGCTGGTCATATGTTGTTTACGTTTAAAACCTTTGCTTCAGGCATGCCGATGTCAAGCGTATGCTGTGTAATCTGCATCATTAGATATTGAACACCCGCCGGGCTGAGTGCATATAAGTTAGCTGTAAGAATTCGTCTCCGACGCGCCAGGTGTCTGTATGATGATGAGTGAGGTATGGTCACGTTTGTTACTGTGTTAACTCATGCCAGTAAAAAGCGAAAAGTCGACCAGGCGGGCTGTATGGGTTAATATCACGCCAACAAATCGAGGAGGATAAGACTGAAAGGGCTAAAAGGAATGGGTACAAGGCACATCATCTTCACCTGATTTTCGCAACGAGGCAGTAAACATGTGCGCTTCGCTGCAGTCACAATAGTACGAATCACCGCCATCCTCGAAATAGTTTTTTCCCTAAATTCGCATTTTCCACAACGCATGGAATATATGTTACCGTCGTCTCAGGGGATACCTTTCACAGTAAATAGTAGGATCAAAATTTAAAAATTAGTAAATTTTGGCATGATGATAGTGATGATGATTTCGCATACCGATTGAATGCTGAGACTGAGTGGTAACGAAAATGAACTTGAATAGATGTTGCCACCCAGGCACATATAACATTATTGTCGGCAAGACAATTGCCCATCATATTTTCAATGCCATTCAGACGATAGTATTTTTATCTGGTAGAGCCTTGGTTAGAACCCTGTATAATTTGGTTCATTTTCAGAAAGTATCCGAGTTCAAGTCGGCGACGTTTCCGACCTATCCAGGGCCTTTCCTGGGGTTTTAGAAAGACATGGGGGTTTTATTGTATAAGCGGAAACATCTTGCAAATTGTTTCGAATTTCTTTGAAAAGGAAAGCCTAATGTTTGTGTGGTTTTTGCTTTCCAGATCAGGTTGGCTGCTGGGCTTAATTAAACCTCCCTGCTGAGAAGTGAGAACACTGCTTGAATGTCTTTGGATCGCAGTAAATGCCGTATTGCCTTAATTTATTTCCTAGTAAACACAATGCGACTTTACCACGTACGTATACCGATTACTCACGAGATGTCGAGGTAACGTCGTGCAAAGCCATAAAGACATCTTGCGTTTGCACTGGGTTGTACGCCCCTTAATGCTCGAAAAATTTCATCAACTATACAATAATGCAATGCGGAAATATTGTCGATTTAAAATTGAATTCTTTAATACGATTCTGAAATGGTGATATGCCATCGCCAATTCTTGTACTGTATGCTGTCAGTAAAATATTTGTGACTTGCCTTCGTTGATCGGTGACCACAGCTGTCTTTTCTGAGAGAGGGAATATAAACCTTATCTATGGACTTCATAAACTACCATTTCCCATTCTTTATTGAAAAAAAGGAACTACCACCTGTATGCGATCATTCATTTTGTTTGCAATTCACATTTCTGGATAGCAACCACAGCAACTGCGTTCACGGAGGCGAGGTATATCCACAGAAAGAAGGACTGAGCCACCACCACGGTCACCACGCCCCGCACATAATTATTACACCAGTCAAGAATTATCAGAACTGGAAAGCCATAATTTATTGCAGAGTTTTTTTTTCGAAGACCATTTTGTTATGAGTTCTGAAGTTTTTTTAAAATATTCTATCATGTAGCAAACGATTGCTTTCGCTATTCTGCGACATTACAAGTTCCCATTTGTGGCGACAAATTTACAATTACGATACGAACCATTTCGTGCAAGACAGTTCCAAATAAGAAGCAAAGTAGATGTCCTTAAAATATATTAATATTAATCATAACTTATCGGTGAAGTATATTGAAAATTGAACATCTGAACGACCAGGTGTTTTGTATGGGTCATTCAATTCCCGAATAAGTTGCGAGTTTTCACGTTTGCCTAGCGGCTGCCTTCTGGAAATGTCACGTTTTAATCTTCCAGAATTTCAAATTTGATGATCTTGAGGTCAAGCTCCGGCCAACACGATTGAAAATAAAGAAAGAGGTCCGCAAAGTCAAAAGTTTATGAGTAGAAGCATAAAACGGGCAAACAATAAGTGGGTGGCAATTTACGTATAGTTTTTGCTTCTAATTCCGAAACCGGCTGCAATGTTAAGACTTTTCATATTGACCTAAATAAGGTGTGCTAGTTCCATTCTAACGACAGACATTATAGCTCCAACACACGTTTTGTGTTTTGTTTTGAAAAAAGACACAAGGCTCGAAGTTTGACTGGGTTTTGGTTGGCGATTGTTCTGTCTTAGCCAATGGCGTGGCTGGCTTGAGGATTGCTGACATCCCATAATGCCTAGTGTTTAGGTGTCTTTGGTTGGTTTGTTGTGCAAGTGAGCCCAGGGGTTTGCACTTGGCCCTGGGTTGCGGTGCAGTGGTTCCGAGTTGATAACTAGTTCGGTCGAGGTCCACTTGCAGCTGATCTCCAAGCTCGGGATCAGACCAAGCTGAGCCACGTTGCCTCGCTGTATGCAACATGAGAACCACTTGAACACATCACAGCACACTGCACTTGCATATACAAAGCAGCTGATGGTACACCTGGTACAGCTCAAAGCAAACGCATGCGAGCCTCCAGCTAAACGTCTTGCAGCAAGCCTCAGCAGCTCGGCTCTCAAGCATCATCTGCTCTTCGTGCCTTTGATGGCATTGCTTCGAGTAGGCGGGCAATCTTTTGTGGTAAGTGTTGCATTCAATGAAACGTGGCTTGTCCAATATTAGACGCCCTTATTTCATTCTCTTTGTGCATCATGCTGAGGTCGTGTACGACACTTCCCTGGTGGACAGTGTTCATGCGTTTTGCAGTTGCTCACCGGAATGTAGACTACGGCTCGACGTAATCCCATTGCTTTCCGTCATCGCTGCCATGAGGTCAGCTGTGAATTATTAGTGTTTGGCTTTTCCTGGGTATCATGCCTTTTAATTTTTTCGGTTCGTCTTGCGGTGTTATGACCAGATTTGCTCCGTTCCTCCTCCACCAACAACAGACAATCCAGATATACTTGCCTCCCACCAGTTCCCTACCTGTCTGCAAGCCCTCGTTGGTCCTCTCATCAACATACAGCTTTCGACCGCATGAAATATGCATTCGTTTACTTGCAAGACGACGTTGCCGGCTGTTGTTGGGGTCCTGCAAGATTTGTTTCTCTTGGATATGAAATTCGGTAGCTGCCTGCTGTTTTCGAGACATTTGAGCTGTGTCAGGACGAAACCTCGGCGGCAATTGCCGGCCGGCGCATGCTTCCCTTCCCGATTATCAATCGATGAATTATGCTGAATTGTTAGCCGTATGCGTAGGTGTTCGTTAGACTAACGATTGACGAGATTGCGAACTTATGAAGCAGCTGCAAAGTGGGCTAATAAAATCCCAGAGAGAGCTTGCATTCGTTCAATTTGATGTACGGTTGAACCACTGAGATTGGATTTGGGCAGCCGTCGCGTTTGTCAACAATAACTTCCCTGGCGTGAAAATGGGCGTGCGAGCCAGGTCACCTTGCATCACATTGAAAGTATTCACAATGTTTCATGTAGTAGTTTGCCAGTGCAGAGCTTATCAGTGAAAATGGAGCGGCCGTTCACGTGCCGATAAACTTGCGAACAACCTTGATCTGCTCCTTGACAACACGTGTTGCGGATCGACCTCTGTGTACAATTTTCAAAGGGTTATTCGTGCAGGTCGTTTGCATTTGCGGAAACGAATGGCAATATGCAATGCTTTTCAACGCTTAACTGTCTGTGGAAGGCTAACATGATGCCACTTGCCATTGCACTTATATCACCATTCGGAGACGAGTTGTAAGCTGCCCAGATTGTCGAACCTTCTTGAGAGAGGAGGTTGCACACCTGGGGGCTGGCTCTGGTAGATAACACACGTTCAACAGTGCATGATGCAAGTAGCAACTATCCCTGTGCAGGCAATGCTGACCTCAGATGGAAATTAGTCGCCATTACTGCTGCAGCTGTGTATGCAGCTTCAGTTATGTAACATGGCTTGCACTCCGGTATTGTATTCACATTTTGCATGGTGATTAGATGAAGCAGAGCTCTGTCTGCAATGTAGCAGGTGGCCTGTGGTTTCAGATCAGATGCCTTACTTAGCACTGTAGCAGGAGATAGCTTGTGTGGGGTTTTCAAAGTAGTCTCTGATGTCTTCTGCTGGCTTTCCAATGCAGTCGCCTACCAATGCAGTTGCAGGCCTCTGAGGAAGATTAACTTAATATTTGAAAATAAATTGATTGTGATTACAGCTTTTGCTGCTTCATCCATTTGCAATTGCTGAGAGATTTATTTTGCTAATTTTTGCCTTTCTTGAGTTGGTTTGGGTCAGGCTTTGCAAAAAATGCTATGAAACATGTCCTTGTGTCCTATGAAGTTTCGACGTTTTCTTGTAGGGACAAATTCACCGAACACGGCAAAAGCAACAATATCTTTAGCTTTTAGCCGTAACTTGGTCTTTTATTTGACTTGCATATAATTAAGATGTAAAGAATCCAACTGACTCCAAATTAATTGATCTGGTTGTGAAGGGAGGTCAGTCTCACTCCCGCAAATCTGCTAGTTTATAGAACATTTGAACAAAAGCTTGTACATAATTTTGCACCTTTCTTACTTTTCACTTTCTAGCAATTTGAAATTGGATTGATTAAAATTAAGTACATATATAGTTTACATTTAAGGCAGACCTGATCTGTCAACATTTGACAGCCTGTTGAATACTTATGGACCCAGGGTACTTTGTGATTGATAATTTCAGCTAGAACTTATAATGTGGTTTGAACGTGATTTCCTCTACAATGATGTCTTGAAACCCTCACAGACATACCATGCCCTTGAGCACAATTGTTCCATTTATTTAAAGGAGAGTAATAGCCATTGCTCCAAGGATTCTGAAGAAGAGGGAAAAGGGAGGCAATTTTATTGCATTTTTGTACAATTGCTCTGAAAAATGATTGGAGGGCCTCATGGTGACCAGCTCCAGTCCCCTAAATCCAACATTCTAGAAAAGGTTACCATGCATAATCAGTTATGTTATAATTTCAGTTTAATAGTTCTGCTTGCTAACAAAAAATCTGTTTCTCGGATTCCATTATTGCATTACATGCATGTAACTGAGTCCATCGTCTAGTTGGATTTACGCCGTATGTCTCTCTTATGACAGATGAACATCCCGTAAGTCCTTTCTGTACAACAAGTAATGGACCGTGGATCTGAAGGGGCTGGTGCTGAAGACATGACGTGCTCAAACTACACTAGCGCTCAGCAGCAGGTGAATATTCTGACGTAAATTGTAACAAAGCCAGTATTGTTATCTCAAGATATACTGTAAGCATTCATATGTAGTCAGGTAAGCATTTATTCTGTTCAATTAATATTCAAATTGGCATATTATCAGATTGACAGCAATCTAGTAGGATAGTCAGAGGCAGGGCCGTTTTAACCAGTAGGCACTCAAAGCACGTGCTTTAGGCCCTCTGTCTGGGTAGGCCCTTCTCAATGTTAGTTCAAATATTCAAATTCACAGTATATTGAGATCTAGTGCAGTGTGCAATCAACTGCAAAGTGATACTGAGTTATACAGACTTATTTTTCCCAATTTGCTCGTTGTGAGCAGAAGCAAAATCTTTGATAAGTAAATCGGTGGGTGAACATTTTAACAAAAGTAAGTTGCAGGCTATTTAATAGTTAAAATTTGGCCCCCTTGGGTGAAGGGCTTTAGGCCCTCTCGACGCTTAAAACGGCACTGGTCAGAGGGATCTCCACTCTCCAAACTCACACGCAAAATATTTTGCTGTCTTGCTGGTCGTAGTTTATTTACTAATAATGTCTGTAGGACCACCCTAAGTTGCATAGTTTGAGGTAGTGTTGTAAAGTGAAAGAGGATGTTAGGCTACGACAGCTTCATTGTAAATATTGTCCTTAGTTACAAATCTTCAATATGGCTAAGCACAGAGCCGAGAAGAGTCATGAAAATTTGACAGAAAGAAGTCATTTACAGGAGATCAGTGACAGAAGTTAGTTACAATGCATTCTATTTGAATTTTCTTGAATGAGTGGAATTATTATTGAAAGTACAATAACTCTTCATCTTGAAGTTGATTTTGTTTACAAAGAAGCATGGAAATGCTGAAAGTTGTTGATCATCTCGTGAGGTATTGTTTGACTGATGCTGTACATAATTATGACAGAGATTGATCCGTGGAGGAGACTTACTAAAATGACGGCCATGATCCACTGTTGCCATCTCACCGTTAGATTGATTGGTGAAGTGTAATTGCATGGTAGGCTACAATGTAACCCCGTTAATATCACATTGGTTATTATCACATCCCACTGCAGTTTAATTAACCTCTGTCCTGCTCGTAAAACTATTTAAATGAAGACTTGAAGTCGCTTCACCAATTGCTGATTGCTTGCTTGGTGAGGACTAACTATCTGATTGGTTATGTGTTGCTACTTTTGACTTGTTTCGAAAACGTGAATACACGTCAATAGCAGGACAAGGGTTAAGAAGCCGGCTTTGCCAGAAGCAACTATTGTAACCCGCTCTATGTTTACTATTTTTACACTACCGGTAGTCACTTATTAAATTTATTATCACAATTAAATTATTATCACTTATGAAATTTAATTATCATTATCTCATTTAATTATCAATAAAATTTATTATCACAATTAAATTATTATCATTTATTAAATTTAATTATCATTATCTCATTTAATTATCAATTAAGTTATTATCGCTTATTAAATTTAATTATCATATTTTGTAGTTCGTAACCGTAGTGATATTAACAAGGTTGCACTGGTGAAATTTCAAGACACTTTAGGCTTGACCTCCTGGAGTTCATTGATCGAGATTGCCACTTTCACTGATATTAATTGTTTCTTATTTTAAGCATTTTGTTGCATGCTTGCCATATTGTAGATCAAATGTTCAGAATTCTTCCCCTGTGTTTGCAGAGGGGCAAATCAAAATCACTGCGAAGAAGCACTGCTGTCAGCTCTGCGTCACCTTCAATTGAAAAAGTAAGTTGTAATCTGTCTCCTTGTGGCAAAATACCAACCTACGTACCTATTAAATTTTGTTTGTTACGTATTTACAAAACTGGCTAATTGGATAGGCAATAATGCCTAATGTGAGTTTGTCTGACCAAGACGCCACCTCGCAGTATACTGTTTAGACCATAAGGTGGTAACTTTTTTTCGAAATTTCATCGGGAACCGGCAGGTTCCGATGCATTAGGGCCTAAAAACCTTCCTCTCAAAAATGTTGTCGATTGGTAAATGTTTAGAGGTCGCGCATTTGCGTTTTAGTTTGACCATATCGACGTTTTTCTGCCGTACTGAGCTCTGTTACGCATAGCCGAAAAAGGTGTGAAAAACAATGGCTCACGCGAAAATTGAATTGCAGTTCAAGATTTAACTCTACAAATGATTCTTTGCTCTTGCTGGAAAGCAAAATAAATTCTGCACAAGCTTGTATCGTTTTAAATATCAAAATGTTATTACACAAGTTCGAACCGCGGCTCTGAACACGAAATTTCGTTTTTTCACCAAAATCTCAGATTACAGAGCTTTTAAACATACTTCCTTATCAGCTACGATAATGAGATCTTAATAGATTGTTAATACAATATTAATCTACCCATTGATACTCATAAATACTATGTTCGTTTGCGTGTTGAATTTTAACAATATAAAATATGACATAGATTGGCAGAAATTACGCACTTTTCACTCCTATGTTCAAGCTTCAATATTAAATTTGTTGATTACTTTTGGACCAATTTTCACTACGGACGACAAAGAGAAATCTTCGGTCAAAGCTCTCATGGATTTTATTTTGAATATGTCCCCTATTACCTAGCTTAAGGCTTGCTGAGCTGCGACTCGTGAGAAATCGCCATGAGCGGACTCAATGACAGCAGACGCGGCTTCCGAGAAGGTGCTAATCCAAGGCACGTTTCTCTGAAATCACATGTGAACGTTATTCACCGAATCCGTCGAATGCACAGTAGGGACTGGGAAAACAGAATTTGCTCCCGTCGTTGTCAATGAACCACTTGAGCAGACTTGCCTTGGCCACAAAAGGGCCACAAACTCGCAGGCAGATCTCTCTGCCCTTGTCGCCTTCTAGAGGCCAGCAAGCAAATTGTCAGTGTTTGACCACAGCCGGTACACAGATTGCGCATCAACGACTTATGGAAACGCCACTGATTTTTCCTCATCTCATTCGTTTTGCAACAGAGTATTATGAATCCACTGCAGCTGTAAACCTGCAAATGACCTGTTGGAATACGGATGATAAATCGATGAAGAAGGAATTTAGCGACTGGAGGAATGGAAACGAAAACGCTTACGGATCATGTTCGATGCAACAGTCGATAATGGAAAGCAAGTTTCACAAATGCACCAACGTGACAGCAACAAAATGGATTATTCACTGGAACTACGAAGAACCACTTGATTAGTTTCATATGCCGAGTTGGAGAATTGGAGATTGCGTCTTGCGAATGAGCAAAGCATGCTGCAGGCTTTGACATTGCAAGGCGAATTCGAAGCATCCGTATTTGGGACTGCAAGCTTTAATTATTTGCCGTGAATTCAAACTAAACTTGCAAATTTCAATGCGACTGCTGTACAAACGACTGTAAGCTGAAGTTCTCTGCTGTCATATGCTATGCAACGCAATTACACAATGTAAATTGCAGCAGACCACACGTCGATTCATTGACTTAATAAATTTTGTCTCGGGCAAAGTAGCGATGTCATGTCACGGAAGCAGCCAGTGTACATTAACTTGTTGATTAAGACGGTTATGTTTGTGGATGAATTTTCCTCATGACTTGAAATGAAACAAATCCATCACTGGTCGCAGGCAGAATTCTCTGAAAGCGAAGTCACGCATAGTTGTTAATTAAATATGATGCGGTATGATGATGGATTTTTGAAGACAACGTTATTGGGGTTGATTGAAATAACTATAAATTAGGCATTGTGCAGTCTTCGAATGCCGTGCCTTCAATTTGTATTGACTTGCCACTAAAGTGTGCCAGGAATAGACGACACATTTCAAAGTACCTGACAGCTTGAGCTCCAGACCAGGCAGGAAGCAATGTGCTACAAGCCACATCTTCAATCACGCCGCAAGAAAAACGCTCTGCAACAACAAACGCTTGACTAAAGAAGTGGGAAACTGACCTTCCTGCTGCCGCATATCGGTAAAAGATAAAATCGATTTGCGTGACCTCCAAACGTTTCTCAAATCCAGAATAGTTTTGAGACACCCATTTTCAGATGTTTAATGCACCAGAAACTGCCGGTTCCCGATGAGATTTCGAAAAAAAGTTTTTTTTTGACCACCCTATTAGACAACAAAACAACATTTGATTTGCCGAGTCTGCATGCAATGGTTATTAGTGTGAAACTGATGACCAGGACTGTGTTGAGTTACTACATAAAACCAAATCGACCTCTGTGGCAGTGACATTCAAGCTAGTGAGCAGCTGCAAGTTGTTGTAGATCATGGTAGTTTCAGATTGCAGATACAAATCAAGTTACAAGTATGACTCATGGTTTCTGGTTTGATACATTTTCTATGGACTATGTATAGGGACTAGGAAGTTTCTGTCTTTTGCTAACTTAGCAGGATTGTGTATACAGTCAAATCCGCCTAAAATAGTATGCTGCTGACTGTTCAAATGTAGGCTAATTGATATTGACGAAAACTGATATTGACAATACCAAGAGAAAAGATGCTCTAGTCTTTGTAGTTTGTACGAAGCTGTTNTTGTCTCCAAAATAATTTCCCTTCTAGCTGTAATACTGTTGTCTCAAAACAGTTAATGTCAAGACGAGCTTTGCCTTTCCATTGCATTAAATGTCTACAGCAGGGTCGGTAGGACAGCGCAGACAAATGTACCGGCGCGGGTCAATCAACTTTGAATCAACTGACAAAGCAACAACGCAGAATAGAAATTTCATGCTATAATTTATACATTTTTAAATAAATTGTTTTACAAAAGTACAATCCATTAATGTCACTGCCAAAACATGGAATCGACGGCTACAACAAATGGGAATGCACATCGGACTGGCAGACTTGGAGATGGGAGATGCGACAGACGTCACTGAGACATGAGAAAAACACAAATCAACAGCTAAATATTCCATCAATCGCACATGAACCAACAAGAGTAGTGCACATAGCTACTGCTAAGTTCTATCAGCAACAGTTACATTCCAAATCGACAACTTGTAATCAAGCTTGTCACTGGAAGCAGAGTTAGCGTTAGAATTAGCACAAGCTGCAGTTGAGGGAATAAACGTGTAGAGAAACCCAGTAGCGAATTCAGACACAAGATCGTGAATTATCCGAAAAAGAAGGCTAAGAAACTATTTATTCATCCACTTATATAATTATTATTATCGTTGCTGCCCGTCAGAGATTGTCGTGCCGTGTAATGCGTGTGTAGACATTTTATGTCGCTGGAGTTTGCCGCCAAAATAGAGCAGCCGTGTGCAGAGGTTTTGAAGCTAACACAGATAATAACAACCCTTACAGGCAAGCTCAGCAAACCAGACAGTGGTGCAACGGCATTAAACAATCAAAATGAACAGGTAGCCGATCAAAGAATGAGCTAGACAATGTTGCTTCGACTGCACTGTACTCACAGTTCACGTTGAAGCTGCTTGCGTTGTTGATATGTTGTCTGTTGCGTCGTGACTTCTTGTGTTCGAACTGGAGCATTCAATAATCCATAAAGATAAGACGTTCGAATTCAGGAAGCGAATAATGCCTGGCAGCAACACAAGCACGAAAGCTTGGCCGAATTTCACTTGCAGGCTGCTAGCGTGTCAAGCATCACAGACACAGATCGCAGCCGAAACCCTCCGCTCAGAATCAAATGCCAACCGAAGCTCGCTATCTGTCAACAAAATCGCAACGAAACGGGATATAATAAAAATTATACCACTTGGTCAGTAAATAAGAAGAGATAACGTCAATAAAATTATGAAAGCAAGTTATATGAAACTCAAAATGAAGCTGTGGACGTACCAGTGAGAGCGCGGCAAGTCGAAATCCTTCGTGTTTAATAATGTCAAATTATGCCAAAATACAAGGTTTCTTCGCACATCTGACACATTCCTACAGTCGTCTTGCTTGGCTGATTCATAACCATAACTTCTGCCTTGATTTCTCCTTGCAAAAATACAACCAGCCCTCACCGAAGCAAGAGCAAGAAAGGCTGAATCCTTGCTAGCGAAGAACTTCACGCGACCAGTGTGCGTCATCACCACCCGCTGACTGGCCGACCGCATACATCCGGCCGGGCTCTTCGTGGCGCTACCTTGTTTTCTAGTTACCTTGGTTGAACTGTTAACCCCTGTCCTGCTTGTAAAACTGTTTAAATGAAGACTTGAAGTCGCTTCATCAATAGCTGACTGGTTGCTTGCTAAGGACTGACTATCTGATTGGTTATGTGTTGCTACTTTTGACTTGTTTCGAAAACGTGTATACACGTCAATAGCAGGACGAGGGTTAAGATCGATGGACTTTGTGTTAATGTTGCTGCGGAGACCCTGCAAACTCGTGAACCCCCGCAAGCCCTGTGCCATATCAGGATTTCTCCCGGGGAAAGCCCTGACAAAAACATCCCATCCACCCCTCTCCCTGCAAATTTTTTCTTGCATTTCACGGGGATCAATTCTATTTTGTTTATTTATTCAAGGAATTTAGTTTATGCTTGTAAAGCAAACACGAACTAATCCATACAAATGTAAATTTAGGTTTTAAAACAGTAAGCGATCCAAGTGCCATCGTAGTATGAGCATATTTGATTCAATTCTTTGATCACATAGACAAAAGATTATCTGTTTAGACAAACGAAATGTGAGAGGACTGGAATGTTCTATTCTTGTAAGCAAGACACTACCAAGTGTTTGGTGAAAGCAAATACAGACGTACGATAGATGATTCATTCAAGGAAACATATGGTTTTACCAGATTATTTTGCCGAAGAATACTTTGATGAATGAAAACCAACACAAGAACTTCTTTTTCCCTGCCAAAAGCAAGGAAGCGGTTTGCACATGCAAACGATCTTGGTTGTTGTGGGTGGAGCTACGGCTGAGAGCAAAGGAAATCACCTCCCGACTCCGAATTATTCATTTGTACACGAAAACTCATGCAAAGCAAGGTTGGGTTATTGTTGTTGTTTATCGACTGTGGGAGATCGGATAGATTTCATTTTGTCTGTTGGACATTGAAGTAAGTTATGGAAGCAATTTACATCAAACTTCTATGCTGTATGAAAGAGTAATCTTCCCTATACTCCCTTGCAAAAATCCACGAGGACACCTTGTTCCCCGCCATTTGGACTTGTTCCCGCAATTGTTCTCCGTAAATCCCGTGAAATTCTCCCTGTGGCAATTCTACCTTGCATTGATACTAATCAGCAATGATAATGTTTTTAATTGTTTCAGAGGGACGAGATGGAGAAAAACCCCGGTGAAGGGCAGTTAGCTGTCAGCCAAGATTCAGACATAGCTAAAAGCAAGAATAAAGACACCACTCCACAAGGTACAGTAAAACCTGTCTATAATAGTCACCTTTTGGACCTGAGGAAAATGACCTTTATAGACAGGTGGCCTTTCTGTCCAGGTTGATTTTTGACTCACGGTTACCATGGAAACATGACGTCTATGCTATGAGAGGGGAAAGTGGAGTGTTTTTTTTTTCTTCACAAGCTCACATCATCTATCTTGCACGGACTAGGCTGCTTTGCAAGAAAGACAATGACTAGACGGAAGTTGAGCAATAACATTCCACGAGAGTGAAGGGAAATGCAGTGAATTAATAAACATCCTTGTGTGAAATTTCTGTTGTTCTTTTGTGGACGTTAATTGACCATGACATGACACGCTTCAAAAGCGACAATAATAGCAGTGTCGTTGTTGTCGTCTCATTAGGATTTCTGTAAAGTGTAAACAAACATGTTTGCTCGCCGAGATAACACGGCCGAACCGAACTGAGCAATTGCTCTGATTGGTCGGCAAATAGGCTAAAAACAACACATGTAAAAGGATTTTGAAATTGAACCACAATGATTTAACAGATTCAAGGGAAACGGACAAGGTGTCCGCTGTCCGCGTTAGCCAGAAGAGATGTCCGCTTACGGCGGGTGTCCGCTTAACGAAGGTGTTGTTAATGCAAGTTCGACTGTATTTCATGTTTTATGTTATATATTCTATCGATCGATTATCCGTGAGTTGTGCTCCTAGAGCTTCTATGTTTTATAGAAGGTGTCATTTTGGGGCTATGAAGAGTATGTGGCTATGTTTGACTGTAATCATTAATTCCTGGACGTTTTCCTGTTGCTTAGGTGTTTTCATCTGGATTTTGGTTAGACCACAAGATAGAAAATTTGATTGAGACTGAAACAATTACTTCCAATAGACCAGATACCATCTTTTGTTATAGCAACTGTTGTTCTTTATTTCAATAGAGGAATCATCCAACCTAGCCAAGAACCCATCAAAAGCTGACCTGCATGCTTTTATTGTGAAAACGCTGCGAGAGAAACCAAAGTACGGTGGGATTTTTGCATCTTGCTGTTGCATTCTTGACAGATGCTTTAAATTATTGTTATGAAGTAAGAACTTTTTTCTTGTTACAGAGAACGTCTTCCAATCTTGAAGCTGGAGAGGGACTTTTCAAATCTGATCAGAGATCCTGGGTAAACAGTTGAATGTGATACCATGGCAATTAATTCGCCATGCGCAGTCCCAATGCATTTCGGTATATAGTTGAGTTGACCTCTGCCAAATGCGAAGGCGTCAGGAAAATGTTTTGTTTGAAATGCAATCAGTCATACTCTTGTCAATGGTGGTCAATTTCGAGGATTGTTCTTGGCTGTCAAACTTGCTGCTTTCAACTCAAAATCACGTGCCAGAAAACACCTGCATCCCGAAATGCACTAGGACTGCGCTTCGTCAATTATGGAATTTTTATTTGTGGAGGTGTTTACTGATTGTGCACTATGTAGGCCGCAGTCCTGATGGGGTAGGTGCGTTGGTGATGTCCCACTGAGCAATCGAAGAAGCACAAAGACAGCTAGCTAATAAATAGTAGGCTATACCTTACATGACAATGACATGGCAGTGCAATGATGACAGTAATTCTAGCAGTTAATATGTGATACCTCATGCCTCTGCAGTGCTGGTTATGAAATGAAGTAACACTAGTCTAATAATTATCGATTTATCAGAAAATTATGTCCTGGTAAGGACAGAAAGCGCTAGCAAAATAAGTAGAAGCAGTTCTCCACTGATTGTCAGTGTGATGGTGCCCCCGTGGGGTCAGGGTTGTGACAGGGCTCTCATACGAGGAGAATCCAACGCATGTTGCAAACCTCCCATAGAATTAGCACCACAGCCACACTCATCTTGGGATGATGAGTTCAACCAATGTGGTGATGGATATTGTTTGTATTTTCTGCAGGAAAGGAGTCCTGACCTACGAGGACATGTCATCTTTCTATAGGATGTTGGTTCACCGCGTGGCGGCATATTTCGATCTTGAACATAACGTGGATTCTTCAGAAAAATGTGTCGTTGTTTCAAAAACAAGTGCAAGTAGAGTGTAAGTGCTTTCGCCGCAAGATGTTGTTGTTGTACTACAGTGAAACGTGTCTATAATGGTCACCTTTGGGACCTGAGGAAAATGATCTTTATAGACAGATGACCTTTCTGTCCAGGTTGATTTCTATAGAAAGTGTCAATTTGTGGTTATAAAAAGTGGCCTTTATACACAGGTGGCTGCTCGATAGAGGTGGCCGCTAATCCATTTTTACTGTATCGGAGATTATAAATTTTCCAAGGATCCACCCTAACGAATTTGTTATGCTTTTATCTTTTCTGCAACTCTTCTAAATTAGATGAGGAACGCTGTGGGCAATGTACCATACTGTCTGAAAATGTTTTATCGACACACCACAGTTGAACTGAAATTAAGCTTAGCCATATGGTTGTCCCTGACTATTTATATGCAGTTCGTTATAGCCACAATTCATCATCAGCATCGTTCATCATTCTGATCATCATTGTCTACTTATGCTGTCTTTGCGCTAGTTAGATGACCCACTTGTATAGATACTAATCTCAAGATGACCCACTTATAACGAGACTAATCTCAGTTGTTAAAATTGCTTTGTAAAAGTAGCTATTGCTAGTTACGGTTACCTATTGTTGAAGCTGCCACAGAAGTGACTCTAACTCCAAAAGTAACCTTTGATTTACATTGCAACATGCTAAACAAGTAACAGACTTTACATTTAACAGGAAATTTGCAAAAAAGTAACTTTTACAAGTTACTTTGTTACTTTTGTAAAATTGATAGCGGCAACCTTCTGCGACCCAAATTTAGTTTGTTGCAGTGAGTTTGGTGGATCCTCAAGATTCTGAAGTAATAGTTTGCTAAGAAAGTAAGAAATGCAGCAAAGACAGATACACGGATGACTTTGCACTTGAACTTAGGATTGACCAGGGTCGTTCTAGGATGCTAAAACGTACAGACAGGAATAAGAATTTTTCAACAATGTGTTCAAGCTGCCTTCTTTGCTGCTCTTGGAAAGACCAGAAGGAGCCTTATGTGATTCAGTTAATAATAATTATATGTCTTTACGGTGCACACCACGTGTGTGCAAATCAGATAAAATCATCCAACAACCATTTATATGCAAAGTTGCCAACATTAAGGAAATTCCAATTTAGCAATTTAGTAATACACTGCATTTTACATCGCATATACTACACTTATACAAGAGTCGCTTATACGAAAACATGCAAAAATTGAAATGCAAGCTTGTTTCACGTGAAAACTCTTGGCATACAAGCGGTGCACATTGTAGGCCTACTTACTAGTACTTGGTCAAGTGAATACAATAGGAAAGATAGAAGCTCTCGCTGACGACTCACGGATTAGTATTGAAAAATTATAATGATCAACTAGTGA
>OFHS01001407.1:0-28113 GCA_900245855.1 Calvadosia cruxmelitensis
ATGGGCATATAAACAGATGAAATTTACTGCATTTATCAGGAGATTTTGTACAACCTCCAGGATGCATGGACATGATGCCTACCGTGTCTATAAAATACTCATAACCCTGCTGTACCTCGTTGTTGTTAAAGGCTTCAACGTGTCCTTCAAACATCTATACATTAAAGAGTCGAATTTATTCCTTGTATTTCTTTCAGCATCCATTCAAATGCAGCGCACGAAAGTAGCACGCGCAGTAAACAGTGTAGGCTTCGTTGGTGGCATTCAAATTAATTTTCAGTGTTGCCTAATTTAATGTTTCTTCCGAGTGACAAGTTGATTGGATATAAATAATATACAATAAAATAATGGAATATCTTTGGTTAAGAACTGTCAATATTTGAGGGAAGTTGCGAAAGTGGCAGACCGTAGAAAGAACTGGACAAGCAACAGCCGGCAGGGGACGAACCGAGAGATAGATCGATGAACTTCTCTGAGCAAGTGAAGACCGGGAGGGAGTAGAATGGGGCTGCAAAAGCACCCCTTATCCCCCTTTTTATCTGTCCCCCAACAACCTGTACTGTCAAGGGAGAGATGAGAGGAGAGAAAGAGATTGTTAATTTGCATTTTCTTCTTCCTGTTATAGGATTTAAAGCAAAACTGTTCCACGTCGAGATTCAAGCGTTCTCTTTTAGTTCTGATGGCACACCACAAACAACCATGAACATCAATGGAGAATCAATTGCTTTCCATAGCACAGGAATGACCGTCGTGGAGGTCGACAGTCTCTCGGGTGAGTTTATGACGAGGTGAAATCTGTTGATGACAATAGTATAACAACGAGAACGAGTTCGCACTCGGCTGGAGGCCAGCTAGGTCGGCTTTGTTCTTGTAGGTTTGTTGTCGTTCCTCGAATAGTTAAAAAAAAACTTTTTTGACACCTTTGTGTGAAAATTTAAATTTTTAGAAAAAGTCGCGTGTGAAAATGAAGGTGCAAAATGTTTTCCGTGAAAAAAGGGCAGTGCGAGAATTCACGCAGAGAAACCATTATCCTAGCGGGATATTCCGCAAGATGAGATTAACGAGCATACTGTGCGGACAGAGCAGCGGACAATACCTTCAAGTTGCTTTTCTTCAAAATTTCTACGACGCATAGCATTTTACTTTTCACTATTCGCTTCGTGAACATGAAAGAATTCTCTGTATACCGATTGTTTTACTATTCAATGGATAAGAAGGCGATACGGCGCGATGTTTCCAATTTTTCGGTAGTAGCCCGCAAGCTGCCTGGAATGGAGCATGCGGGAGAATGTATGAAGGAATGCGTTATGTCTTGTTTTGCTGTCTCAAGCTGTGGAAGAAACACAGTTTCACGCCTTTCGATTGCATGTTCATGCGATGTTTCGAAAAGATAAAAATAAATGAAAAATTCGAAAGGTGTCAAGTGGTTTCGAAAACTCAGTTTCCAATATATTCGAGGATCGATCATCAACCGTTCTGGTTTGGTTCTTGTCTTCTCTCTTTAAGCTTGGTTTTAAGTCACGCTAAAGACGCTTCGAAACGTGCTGGAGACGACGACTATTCAGCGTGGTTTGATTACAGACGCTTCGAAACGTGCTGGAGACGACGACTATTCAGCGTGGTTTGATTTGATCGAGCAGCAACATAATGGCATATAACCTTTGCATCGCGGTATATTGAAGACGATCAACTCCTCGACGAAGAGCAGTGGCGTAGCCAAGGGGGGCGAAGGGGGGCAGTCGCTCCCCCAATGCTCTTTCAAGTCATAAATTAAACAAGGCTAAATCCGATGAGAAACTAGGTGGGGGTGAGGGTAACTCTTTTCTGTAATATGAATATTACTGTCTTACTGTGAGTGAATCAGGAATCTATATTATAAATATTTTTACTGGATTCGAACTGCAGTTCTGCAAAAAAACTCTAACTAACCCCAAAAAACATTTTCTGGGGAACGCTTGCCCCACCAAAATTAATTTGCTTACGCCACTGACGAAGAGGGTCATGTTACTGCCCTACTATTGTGCTGGACGTTAATTCTTACTCATATAGCTACTGCTCAGCTGTCTTCCGTATCCCGTATTTACTTTATTTCCTTCATTCTATTTCTATCTAACACTTTTTCCATTCCAAGCCCTTCTTCATTCGACTTCAAACCTACTGTATCTATAAAACGTTACAACTTACATCAACAACTATTTGGTGGATTAAAGAAGAAATTCTGTATTCATTATAATTATTTGTGATTCAAGAGTCATTCTCCCGAAAAATCTTCAGCTTCATAAATGAAAGTGTCATTCATTTGAAGTAAACAAGTCAAAGAGAATTAAGTGAGCCCTTAGTTTTCAAGAAATTTTCTTTGTTCAACGTTTGTTTCAAGACAGACGTTCGAAAATTCATCAGCCGTGAAATGATGAGAGCAACAGATGCCTGTCTGGATTTTCAATTATGTCTTTCAGCCAATCAGATTGCAAGAAATCAATCGAACGTTCTATAACATTTACTCCCAATATGGGTACCTTTCGCCTTCTTTACCATTTTTAAAATCAATTGAGTTCAGTATATCGTACAATTAAATTCATCAGCCTAAGATATGCGTGGTGCTTGTGCATGGTGCTTGGTTGGTGGGAGAAGGGAGGTGGGAGGTGTGCGGCATGCGTTGTGCGCTGCTAGCATGGGCAGTTTGGGACTCTTCCACAACCACACCATCGCTGAACATCGTCACGCTGATAAACAGTGGATATCTACGAATTAAATGGATAGTTTGAACTTTGAGGGGGCCAGTGGAGTAGGAGGCAGGAACTCGAATCGTCGTAATTAGGACTGCTGGCTCAGACACAGCATCCATCTTCCTCCTACTAATTGCCACCCTTTGATGACATGACTATCGACCTTCGTAAGTGTTTGCAAAAGACAAGAATGGGGCATATGGAATAAGGACAGGATGTACAGCATGTCACGCGAAGGTAGCAATAATCTCTGACATGCGCAACTACCACTGGCCAACATAATGCGTGGCTGCGTGATTGAGACTGGTAACAACTACAAGCGCGAAGTAGGTTGGAGTTTAACTTCACCGAGATATTATTAATACAGGCAATCGCTCAGACAGATTGGACTGTATTTATGATATAATTCTATCTTTTAGGTGATATTTTACTACAAAAGCATTTCTATGTTCAAGCTAGGCAGTCAGATTCTGCAGCTCTCATTCAACATATCGATGATATGCCAAACGGGTGAGTTGTGTAGAAACACGTATTTCACGTAGCAAATTCTTTAATTTAGTAACTTTTAGTTATCTTTTACATACTGTCTTCATTATTCATTATTCTTTTAAATTCGTGCTGTAATATTGAAACAAATGTATTACACATATACCGCGATTAAAAAAAAATTAAAAAAAATGTTTAAAACACGATTGAGTTAACGTTGAATGGAAATCAGATCATCAATATTGTTGTTTGTCTAATGGAATTTAATTTACTTCGATACGCAGCCAAATCAATGTCTTATACTTCAAAGAGAGTTGTTTCGATTGAGTATTAACTTATTCGAAACGAAGCTTGGATTTATGGAAAGAATTTTATTTAAAACAATGAGTATATGTTTTCTTTATCTGTGGTTTTGGAATACCTGCTAATCAACTGAGAAATAGTTTGGAAGCAGGGCCTAGAAGACATACATCAAATTTTACAAAAGACCCTTGACCCAAGCAATCTTGCATGTCACATCAGAACGCCTTGGAATTCACTCGGTGGTTAACCCGTCACTCTCTCATTTCATGTCATCTGTGATTGGCTTTTATCAACTCTCTCCTCCTACAGAGGTTTGGCACTGTTCATTTCCAATGCTAGAAGAATATACCTCAAAATGGATATCGTTACTAACATCAAACACTCCTTGTGTTCTTATGAAAGAAAGCAGAAAGTCCTCCACTGTGCAAGAATTAATTCCAAATCTGAAATGTTATTTACGCCATAACTCTTGAAAAGATGAAGTCCGATTTTTGGCAGCCAAGGAAGGAATCAGGTGTTGGAAACCGAGATTGCTTTTTAGTACAGAAAAAGTGGTGCATCGTGGGAGTCGAACCCACGACCTTTGGGTTGCCGGTCCACTGCTCTGCCGTTGAGCTAGACGCACCCTCGTTAATCTGCACGAACAATCTCCCTTATATATCTGCCGTCGAATGAGCCTTGTTACGTCATCGTGTACCGGCCATTTGGTATACGACCGCCTTTCATTTTACGAACCACCATGAGTTGCTTTGTGGAGTGTCTACTGTCTATAGTGTAAACATACACTCTCCAACATCAGGAGCCTGTCTCCAAGCAATATCATTGGCTCCACTGTATACGATTTCTCCTGAGGAACCTCAGTATGCGAAACGCGATATCGATAGATATGCCTATATATGTGTACACGAGGATATCATTATCATGGCCTATCTTGCAAACGGTCAATTAGCTGTTGGTCACCCTAAAATCAACACTATATTTCTTATTTTTTACACCTCGCGTTGTAGTTTTCAAAAACGCTAATCACGGGCTAATTAATTTAGGCAATACCTGTATTGCAATTATTAGTAGTCGAACTTTTTTGGCAGAACTAACTGCCTTTTAACATTCCAATGTTTGCAATAATTGTGTTGTACTTTCATAGTTTTGGCCTTTTGGAGTTTTGGGAATATTATTGCAAAATTACGTTATGTTTGAAACAAAAAAATATATTCTTCGACTTGATCCAATTAAAAATGATGCTTTCTTATACTTTTCAATTGACTGATGAGTCATTTGCATTTTCTTCAGGAGGGTTGCACTGATGGCATCGTGGGATGAAGCGTCAAAGCGTCAGCTACCAACCTCACATGAGGCGTATGCCAAGCTGGGTGCAAGAAATGCCATCATCGGTTTCCGTGATTGCTTCTGCTTGATTGGTTGCAAAATGTGTGAAGATTCATTTCCTTACGTGCAACAGCTCTTGCCTGCTAATGCCAGTCCGTGCGTTTGCAGCTTTGAAGGTTTCATCAAAACCAATAAGTACGCCTAGTGTGCTCTTACCAACATATCTAAAACATCTGACGCGAACAAGTTACCTCCACTGGCAACACCTTAAGTTTAGTATAGGCCATATAAATTCATACTCACTTGATGCATAGTAGCTCTTTGGGGTTGCAATAATGGACACAATTACTTGCTGTAGCTATTAACGGATATAAAATGAAACAGCAAGGGATATATGTTATGTTCCTGATGCTCTCAGTGCAAGAGATCCTAATAAGCCAATCTCCGAGATGACTTAAAAGAATATACCAGCCAGTCGATAACAGTCAGGGATGAATCTAATATCAATACAAATTACCTAGCTATAAATTTATAGAACGAGACTACAGTACGTACATGGAAACGAGGATTACGTCTAGCCTTCCACAATAATTATAATTGATAGATTGCATGCATTTGGGTGATCAAAACGACGCTGTTATATACTCATATCATGATTCTTTGACTGCCTGGCATTCTCCACGTGTGCTTGTTCTTCTGTTGTTGAGATGATTCCAAGGCAAAGAGCTCATAGTTATAAACATATCAAGTATACATTATTCCGAATTTCATATAGAATTTAGACAGAAATAATAAGGCCACAAAATCATTTAGGCAATCATATCTTGTTCACTATAAGTACAACTTTAGAGTTTAATATTTCTATGATGATAAAACAACTTGATTAGCATTATGCTCATCTTTATCTAAGATCTAATTGATAAAAATGGCAAATATTTTTTCAAGGCGTCAGTCCTATACATACAAACAGACAGACGCTTATGAATGTAGATATACTGTAGACTAGCTGATCCGCGCTTCTAACGCAGCTGCATCCAGCGTCTTATTATCTTTGCATTCTCTCTGAAAGGTTTTCGATTAACTATAAATGCACCTCGTTAAAGCATACTAAAGTTAAAGAAGGCCCGCTGAGATGATTTACTAAGCGATGACAGTTGGATATGGAAACTGCCGCATACTCAATCCAGTCTGGATTTGCGTTCAACCAGCAGTGATGATTACAGCCGGTGAGCGGTGACGGACTTCAACGACGCAAATCATATATAACCTGTAACACCTTCGCCCCTTCATCAAATGGGGACCAGAGTTTCTACTGCTATTGGTTGGATCAGGCATTGGGAATCGAGGCAGAACACTTGCTCTTTCCTTATTTCCGGCTTTCATTGGCTGCTGCTGCTTTGTTCGTGGAAGGGGAAAGGTTTGTTCTCGCCGTGGTGTCGATTCAGATAAAATCCCAAGGCGGTCCATGTTCTCCCTTCTATAGGGGTTCTGTATTAGCCAGTCTGATCTTTTCCTGTCATTTCTTGAGAGTCCTGGCAGTGGTTCGAGGATTGACGGGACGTGCGCTGATGACAAAGCTCGATGCATTATGTCATTCACAGTAGTGTGGCGAGATCCACGACCAGCTGCCTCCTCAGTCTATTACTTCGTCGTTAACTGTGGCACAGGACAGATTCTGTCAGTAAAAGCAACGCTGAGGGTTCCCATTATCACGACGTTTCATTTTCGTATTTCCAAAATGTTATACGGTCTATTATTGCATGTATTTTGGTGGTTATATTGCACACGGTACCGTAATGGTAGAGTGTTTGGTGTGAACATGTTTCTTGTTGGACGTAACGTGGCCACCAGTGGAAAACCTACATGGACGTCGACAACTGCAACTCAGTTAATCTGTCATCATCGTTTGATATTGACGCCACCTTGTCAATTCTGTGTAATCACCAAACTTGATTCTAAAACCTTTCAATGTGAACTGTACTGTCAACAACCGAAAGAGGTGTCTATCGTACCCGGCAATGGTATGACTATCTACAGACTAAGATCCAAGATAAATGGTAAGTCAGATTATAAAACATGTCATCAGTGGAATAGCTAGACGATATTGATGTAGCGGACTATATCTAAGGTCCGTTTATACACGATACCGTTTTGCCTCCGTACCGTTCTGCTTTTCGCACCGGATAGGAGTTTCGTTTGCACGACGCGGCATGAAAACGATACGCTCCGCACCGCTTTTGCGGGGTCAAATCGCTCCGCTAGCGGCGATGTATGAAAATGGAAACAATACGTAGCGGAGAGCTTTTGTCGTCGTGTAAACAGACCAAAACGATACCTCGTTTGGAATTATTATTCTCGCCTCTTTTTGTTAGTGAACAGCCTGTGGCTCCACTTATGCCTTTCGGCTGGACTGTATTTTTCTTCGTTGTTAACCGTGGCTAGCCACGACATGGTCATGGATACGGTAAAACAACTTCTTACCTCCGACTTAGTCATTGCCAATATGATTGAATTGAAAACGCAATAAAATTTAAAGTCCAAGCAAAGCATTAATTGCATCCTACAGTAAAGTGAGAAAGATGATCTCCGCGATCGGGTGTTATGAAAACTATTTGACCCGAGCGTCTTCGTGTAAACAGAATGAAAACGGTACGGCAAGCAAACCGCTGTCGTGTAAACGAAACGAAAACGGTACCATTTTCGTCCCGGATAAAAGAAATGGAAACGGGACGAAAAGCGAAACGGTATCGTGTAAACGGGGCCTAAGACCGAATACGACGAGAGAGAGAGAAAGAGTTACAATGTGCACAGATAAATATAGTTAACAAAAGAGACTAAAGCCTGGTTTCCATTTGAATCGAGAGCGCCGCAACGCATTGCACCGCCCGTCCCCTCCCGGTTGCTCCCTAAAATGCATCATGTTGAAAAATCGCCGTCTCCTTCCGATTCAGTCCTGATCTCCCGATGCGCTGCTTCCATTTCACCGCAATGAGCCTACGAAAATCGGAGGATGCTTTCGATCGCGGGAAACCAGGCTTAAAGGCGAGACAATATGGTACGATTTACGAAAATTGGAAAAGAATGATTAATATCTTACGTGTGTGGCTAGAAGTGAATCATATCTATATAGTACAGGGGCGGATCCAGGGAGGTGTTTTGGGTGCTCAAGCACCAGTCAGATTCTCCGGCCTTTTATGCCGCCGCCATTGTTTACTTGCAGTCGCTGTTCAACAACGTCAGCGCCTTTGTTTAGCGCGAGAGTGTGAGACGCCGCTTCGAAATAGCTTAACACGTCATGAGTGCTACTACAGAGCTGTAAACTTATAACACACAGCTTAGAAGTCGCACTTCTTGAGGGGTGCAGGCCAATGGCGAACCGGTATTGAGCACCCCTCAGAATTCCATTCTGCTTACGAAACACAGTGCCAGCCAATGAGGAAGCCGGCTTGCGCACCCCTATATTTCTGACCGATCGAGAAAAAAATAAAAGATTTGCCTTTTAGCCAATCACAACGCTATTATTGCCAATCACAACGCTGTTATTGCCAATCAGAGAGCAGCTGTCATAAACATTAAATCACTAGTAGACATAAATTTCACATAAATATAATATGAGCTCCGAAATCTAAAATTAGAACGGAGCTCGTGACTTTGGAAGCGACCTTGCAAGCGACCAACACCGCTGCTTGTCCTACGCAAGGTAAGGTCCTACGAACCAGAGCTCGGACCACGTGTTTGTCAACAATGGCGCTCAGCGAAGGTGGACTGTTAGAAACGCGTTTACTGATGGCCTTGCTGATGACATCCAACGAAAAGAGCTGCAGTCTCTAAAGGAATCATGCTGCAAGGAAATGCTTTCCGTCATTGACCAGGTCAAGAAAGAAACTTTGAGTTGGAATTTGGAGGGATGCGAATCAAATACTCAAACCTGCAGTTTCCTTCGTCTGAACTTGCACGTGCTGCATCCTATGAGGTGAGGCTCGAAAAGAAAAGGAATTTTGAGAGCTTTCTCCAGGCTGGTAAGCAGTTAATACCACTAGACTTGAGCTTCGCCTTGATGCCTGGCTGGATACATTAGCTCTGCATTTCATTTGTCTAGGCTCCATAGTCTAGCGTGTGATGTTAATGTGCAGCTGTCCTTCGTAGACCTATGCAATTTATGAGTCTGCATTGTGATGCATTTATGTGAAAAAGATATTTATGTGAAATTTATGTCTACTAGTGATTTAATGTTTATGACATGCACTGTCTTAGGGACAGTGAATTGAGTTCTTAAAAGAATGATAATATTTGAATGTTGATTGATTTCTGTTGTTGTCTGCTGCAGACATTGTTGGTGTACATTCTTGCGAGACATGCTGAGAGCCTTCACGTGATGTCTCCTGTTCGTACCACGCTAGATTGGAAGCAAATACTGGCTGAATTCTTGTTCTTCCTTCGAGATGTTTAGTTACTTTGCTGCATACGTATTTCTAACTTGCTTTTGAAATATTAATTGATTTTTGACTAATATATTGATTTTTTGACTGTTTTCTTTGTGTGTGATGATCTGTAGTCCATTTCTTGATTATTCAATTGCAACTTGCAGAATCCTACTCTGGCTTCCCTGAACCTGAATACATACTTGCCAGAGTGCTGCTACAGAGCTTCTGGAGGCTCCATGTTTGAAAAAATTTTCCGGGGTGCATGCCCCCAGCAGTGCTGTGAGTACTCGTTACAAAAGTAACTAGTTACATGTAATTAGTTACGTTTGAAGGAACTTTAGGGGTAATTGAATTACCTTCTGTGGCATGTAACTTTTCGTGGAATTAGCTACAAAAATAAAGGAATGAATACATTCTGCTTTGAGAAGAGCAGAAGTTCCTTTTCACTGTTTAAGTCTCACGATTAGTGATCACAAATTGCTGCCAATGAATTGCAAGCCGTCCCAACGCCCATTATTGGTTGATTGTCACGTTTTTTAAAAACCTTTCTACAACTATTGACGGATGGTGCATGTTATGATGTAGACTCTGTCATCTTGCTTAGCCTCACTGACTTATAATGAATGAGAGGCTGCCTCATGGCAGGCTATGTGGTCAGACTTGGGAGTAGCCATCTTGAATAGATATGAAACATATAACTGACTCTTCTATGACTTATAACAGTGCACAGGTCTGCACTTATTATTTACATGTTGTACTGTACTACCTTTCGTTGTTTTTTGTTATCAAAATTATGTTTTCCATAATCTTGCTTGTATGTCGAACAATACACGTTGGAACTTGGAACTTTTACTCAGAAGTTCATTTTTGAGAAGCAGCAACGTTTACTTGTAACTAGCTACATTTGTAGGAAGGTAATTGGAATTGGAATTAGTTACATTTTCCAGAAAGTACTTGTACTTGTAACTAATTACATAAAAGGAGGAACTTTTACAGCACTGCGTATATGTAAGGACAATGCTAGAGTATGCCTCACAAGGTTTTTAATCCGTATGTGAAGAAGGACGTGGAGAGAGGTCAAAGACGTATTGCATGCGTTGTCATTTCTCACTGCGTGCCTAGTGTATTTGGGATATCAATGATCGTCTTCTTAATTTAGAGATGCCTTCGCTGTAATACAGACCGGCATCTTGTTTTTTTCTACAAGATCGCGTACGCAAACGTTGATTTAAAGTTGTCGTTGGATGTTGTGATGTGCTAATTAAATCGAGTGCAAGACACTGTAAGAAGTTTACGTGTCTCTCGCACCGACGTCAACTGCCGCCATTATTCTTTTCGAAGGACAATAAGGATTAGCGAAAGGTTAGCAAAAGCCATCTGCGAAGCCAGATCAAGAGCTTTCCTAGTCCAACGCATAAGCGTTGCTGTCCAACGTGGAAATGCTGCCTCGGTCCTGGGAATTCTCCTTCCTAGCAAACTGCTGTATGAAGGTTTTAATTTGTAAATAGTTCTTAAACATGTTGTAATTCTAGTGGTTTTATATACTTAATTAAATATATTATTGTATTTGCATGTTAGATTAAGTTTTATTTATAAGGATTCAGAACAACCTTCCGTAATGTTTTGTTAATCTCAAATTGGACTGTGCAGCTGCTCTTTAATTGAACCCAACCGACCAATAACAACCATGAGTGCCAATACAACGAAACAACACTAGGTTTCAGCAATAACTAAAATAATAATTTAAATCAAAATGCCTTGTGTAGCAACACAATGATCACTGATGGATCAATCTGTCCGTGACGGACTACGGACAGCGACTGACTTTACAATAGCAACTTAATGCAAGATATAAATAACTAATTTACATAAACCGAAAACAAGCTAAATATATACAGGACAAGTGGAGTTCTCTCTCCGCTCAATCTTGCTAGAACACAGAGAGTGTCGCGATGGCAACAACTTCATTAAATTAATTCAAAACAATGTTATCTCACGTTAATTTTGAACAGTATAGACATAATTATTGCATATTAAAGTCTATTGCCAGATAAGGATACCGGAAGTGACCGACGATGGGCAATTTACACAATTTATACCCATTTGTTCCGTGGAGCGCTTGAGCTACAGTATATGAATATAGCCTGTTACATGTGAATTCTTTGTTGGACTTTCTTAGTGATAGACAAAGCAGGTAGATGTGCTAGGATTTTGCCCGAGTTAAAATTGCACATAATTATGCAATCATGAGTGACGTTATACATTGATTTGCATAGCTACGGGTATACAACAGTCATAACAAATGTCCTTTAGCCCAGGAACACATCAAATATGCTTCGTTGTTCGTGACTTATATACTACTCGAACTCGAGAATAAAGAACTCACCTGTCAAAATTCTTCTCGGTCTCCAAATTCGATATCGTATCACACAACTGTCGGAGCGACGGAGCACAGTATCGATTCTACGCAGCTAACAAACGATGAGTTTCATTTCAATATTTCCATTTGCAGTGTTTCTTTCATTCTGTTATATCAGTGACTTTGCAGACGCCGAGCCAGACATGACTACTGCCGTTGGTGCGACATTTCAATCCATCGAGCTCCATCTAATGTTACCATGGACGGAGATGGAATCGACATTGGTTTCAAGTATCACAGAATGCCTGCAGCATTGCCTCACTCTGTATCTATGCTTCTATGCTGGAGTGAAGAACATTGGTCTGGGAGCGATCACATGTAAAATCATTCGTCTCTTGGTAGCGAGTGAAGGCCAAGCTGTGCCTCCAGCCTTGAACCACGAGGAATTCAAGTACTACGAAGGTGTGTGAACCACAATTGGTTGTGATGCATTCTACGACCATTGTTTTCTAATTTATTCTTTTAGGCTAATTGAAATGAGAACATAAAGCAGGTGCTACTCAACTTTCTGCGATTGTCTGTACATTATGGTGTTGACGAGCTTATAAAATAAAGTTCTGCTAAGTGATGTCATGGTTACGAAGGTTGTCATGTGTTGAAGATACTGGTTGCTGAGTCTACAAGCT
Organism: Calvadosia cruxmelitensis; assembly: GCA_900245855.1. Classification (NCBI taxonomy): domain Eukaryota; kingdom Metazoa; phylum Cnidaria; class Staurozoa; order Stauromedusae; family Kishinouyeidae; genus Calvadosia; species Calvadosia cruxmelitensis. The sequence continues at coordinate 12,311 of OFHS01001407.1, forward strand.
ACTCATAACTCTGCTTTACCTTACTGTTGCTAAAGGCTACCATGTGTCCTTCAAGCATCTATACATTTAAGAGTCGAGTTTATTTCTTTTATTTCTTTCAGCATCCAATCAAATGCAGTGCACGAAAGTAACAAACACAGTAAACAGTATAGGCTTCGTTGGTGGCATTCAAATTAATTTTCAGTGTTTTCTAAATGTTTCTTTCAAGTGACAAGTTGATTGGATATAAATAATATACTATACAACAATGGAATATCTTTGGTTAAGAACTGCCAGTATTGGAGGGAAGTTTCGAAAGTGGCAGACCCTAGAAAGAACTGGATAAGCAACAGCCGACAGGGGACCAACCGAGAGAGTGATCGATGAACTACTCTGAGCAAGTGAAGACCATACTGTAGAATAGAAAGTGGCTGCAGAAGCACTCATTTAGCCCTCTTCCATCAGCCCACCCAACAACCTCTCCGGTCAAGGCAAGGATGAGACGAGAGAGAAAGACTATTGATTTGCATCTGCTTCTTCCTGTTATAGGATTTACAGCAACATTTTTCCATATCGAGATTCAAGCGTTCTCCTATAGTTCTAGCGGCACACCACCGACAACCATGAATATCAATGAAGAATCACGTACTCTCCTTAGCAGAGGAACGAAAGTCGTGGAGCTGGACAGTAGATCCGGTACGTTTTGGTAGATAATTCTGTTTATGAGAGAGTAAGAAGAATATCCCAATTCCTTTAAAGAATCCAGCAGACGCCACCTGCATATACCAATCAATTCTATGTAAAATCCATTAACTGAAACTACAAGAGAAAATTGTATTTACCACTTCGATTGTCTACAAAGTTAAAAATATTTACGTTGGTTTTCAAAAGTTTTGTTTGTTCTTGAAACTCTTCCAAAAGACAGCCACGATGTTGAAAGGAGCGAGAGCGGATTAACAATTCGCTTGCCATCATGAATAAAAGGTTACCACACTATTTCAATCTTTTCCTAGCACAAATGACGTCATAGAAAGACAAGAGTAAACCGTAAGAAATGCACAAGCCGCAGTCAAATGCGTTTTAGCTTATATCGTTAAATTATCAAATATCCTCGAGTTCCTGTTTGAAGGGAAGCATTTATTTTATTTGTTCAACATAATGGTAAGAATGTCTTTTACTATTTAAATAATTTCCCTAGAATTGAGAACTACGTAAAATAAATTTATACATATTTAATACAATCCATATCTAATTTAGTTAACATCCAATTTACCTGGTACTAATTACAATTAAGATAGTCTAAGAATTTCGCTAGCTAATTAAGTTTAAAATCTCGTCCAAACCAACAGGATGTTGAATTGAACCTAGCATGGATGGAGCATTGCTGCGTTGGACTGCAATTGTTATCCTCTGCTTAAGAAAGCAACGGGCTTTTGGCACGCCCGTAACCTTGATTAATTCTCGTCCGATCTTAAGTACAAGCTTTCCTCCGCTGTATCCATAGGCGCCCAAAGTTTCCACCGCCAGAGGCTCTACCCGGTAGTTGCTATTGAGCTTGGAATATTTCTTTTTTCCCCTTTGCTCTGCATCTTCTGCAGCGGCGCCGGTCTGAGCAGATGTCTTCGAAAGGTGACTTGAGCACAGGGTGGACACGCAGGTAATCTCCCATGCAAGGCACCTTCCCGAATGCAATGGGATCTGAGTAAGCCCGCCGGGTCTTTTTCTGTCATCTCTTGAAAGACCTGATGGTTCTAGAACAGCAGGAATTCTTGCTGAGGCAAAGGCTCAGCAGATAATTTTACTCACTTCTGCGTGTCTTCCTCGGTTGTCCAGATGATTTCCACAAATACATTGATGGGGGACGCAGACGATAGACCCAAGACGGAGGACTGTGGCTACTCGTAGCTGCGAATCTGACATGAGCAATCCTAGTGAAGGTGATGGGATGGCTTCGAGCCACGCATCAGCGTCTTTGCTTTGAAGAGCGAGCAATCTCGCCCTATCTTCTGGTTTCGTAGCCATGTCCAGCACTCGGTCTCTTTTTGCAGACACAATTGGCTCGTCCAAGGTCTTTTGCTTGTTCGCAGATGATTTGCAGGAGGGCGGATCGATGGTGGATAGTTTTTCCATTCTTCGACAGTCTTATCAAATTCTGGTACAGTACAGTTCTTAAGAGCTGCAGGAGCAAGGGATTCGACAGGAGATGATGTCCCGATTACCGATGAAATAAACTCGGATGTTGATAGGTCTTGTGCTGATCTGATACCAATTCCACCATGAGAAATCGGACTCGTTCCTTGGGACCATGTCTTGTTGTCTAGACTGATGTTCAAAATAGCTCCAAGAGATTCTTGGCATACTTTATCCCACTCTTCAAGTTTATGGCAGTTTAAGCACGGACTGTATCTGAGAATGTGAAGAAGTCGTGGAGTGGTGAAGCAGTTCTGTGGGCAAGGTAGCTTTTTCTTCATCGCTCGTTATGATCTTGCTCTTGCTTCTGTTCAACTTCAGGGCCCGATCACGACCTAGTCTTTCGATGAAGGCGAGGTCTTTGGAAACTGTTAGTGCGTCCCCTGCGATGGTCCCGTCGTCCAGATACCAAGCGGATAGAGGACTTGCAAGTTGCTTTATTACAGACTGTAAAGTCAAGCTGAAGAGTAGGGGGCCCAGTGGATCCCCTTGGTGTACTCCCTCCGCAGACGACAGCATGTGATCACAGCCAAAAAATAGATGTGACGGTGAAGAGTATGCTTGGTGTACATATTTATAAATTTCGGGGAATATATTACTGGTTTTGGCCAGCATTGTATCTCTCCTAATGCAGTTGAATGCATTCTTAAAGTAAATTTAGGTGGAGGGTGTAACCTATAGTCAACGGGGCGACGCGCATGTTTCTCCCGGAGGACGTTAGCGTTTTTAATCGAAGGTGCAGCAATTGTTTCTTTGCTTGTTGCTAATCGAACGTCCCCCTTCACATTCCCAATTTCGATTTTCTCTTCAATCTGCACGCCAGCGCAACTTCAGATTTAGGCTTATTTCCTTGTGGTTTTCGAAGTGGAGTTTCTGGGTCGTTCATTTCTCTAGGGAACGTTCGTAGTGCTTGTTTGTTTTATGTTGTTAAGCTAGTATGTTTGCTACTCCCCTTTGATCAACCTTTGTGTGGTTTCCTGAGGCATGTGCTACCACATTGAAGGATGTGGAACCAAGATAGATCATTGTTTGCTTCACTGCTTTATTAAGAAAGTCAGAATACACTTCCGCGGCGAGTGTTCTTGCTCCTCTGGGAATGTAATCTATGTTGCGCCTTCTTGATTTCATCAACTCATTCTCTATTTCAAAAGCAATTGCAGAGGGTTCTTGATGAGCCTTTCTACGAGGGTGGCTTTGAGCCCTGAAATTCGCAGCTTTGCTTTAGAAAGTTGTTCTTTTAGTTCACCTACTTTCAATTTCGAAATATTTGCCCCGATTGCCTGCTCTTCCACACATCCTGGATTAAACTCAATATTTGAGGGGTCTACGTTTCAGCGAAATTGTGTTCTGGTTCCCAGCTGTTGACCTTACATGGGTAGCCTTTCCGTTTTACTACTGATAAATTCATTGCTTCCACCGACTGACCTTTGTTGATGATCTTCTCCAATGCGTACTCGACGTCTTCTCTTGTCGAGACATTCATGGAGCCAAAATAGGTTTAGCAAGGCATTTCCTTCTAGCTGTCCTCCCCATAGAAGAACCGCACGTCGAGACAGCAATCACAGCAGTTCAAAAATGAAGCCAAGATGCTGACGAAGTATCCAGATAACCGTCTACTGATGAATGCAGCTCTTTCAGATCTTTGACTCTCGAAATCCCTTGACCATAGAACTACTTCTCTTGATTCGTTTTCTTCCCTTGAATCAAACTTCTGAATGCTTTTCAATCCCTAAACGTTCAATTAATACCAACTGGTCTACTACTCGATCGAGAAACCAGCAAAGAAAGTAATGTCAGCGAAGCGATCAGAAACACGTCCGCTCGCAGTCACGATCATTGAGCAGGCATTTATATTGAAGGACATCGTTTGACAAATATCACAAGACAGGAGACCAAACATCTTCAAATCTGAAATAAAGCGCGGCATTGAATGAAACAAGCTACCATTTGTAAAAACATTAAGTTAAAGATGTTTATCTCTAATTTCAGAGTTGAAATGATAATAGTTTAGTTATAGAATTCACACTAATCATTATAATAGATACTGTTAAATCTTACATAAGCGATCGTGAAAGACACCAGCGCACGGTTGTCATTTACTAGCAAATAGTGGTCGCTTTAGACAGGTGATCACGAAGGCAGGTTATACTGAATTTATAATAAACATCTATTTTTCAGGAGACATTTTGCAAGACACATCTTTCCATGTTTTCCCACGTTATTCACAATCTGCAGCTCTCATTCAGCACATCGAAAACATCCCAATTGGGTGAGTTACGTATGGCCCTGTTTATGAGGAGGGAACAATCCTAGTTAATGGGATGAGCCTAGCTAGTAGGATGATCTCCCTCTAGTGGTCTTCGGCGTTCAGTTTACAAGGTAGAGGGATCATCCTACTTGCTATAGTGTCATCCTATTTGGCTAGGAGGATGACCCTAGCTAGTAGGATGATCCCCCTCTGGTAGTCTTCAGCGTTCAATTTACAAGGTAGAGGAATCATCCTACTTGCTATAGTATGATGACCCCTCTCTGGTAGTCTTCAGCATTCAGTTTACAAGGTAGAAGGATCATCCTATTTGGCTATGGTGTCATGCTATTTGATAAGGAGGATGATCCTTGTTAGTAGAATGATCTCCTTGCTGGTAAACGCAATGAGTGGGATCATCCTCGTAGTAAATGGTATGAGATCAGTTAATTCGAGGTGTTATTTAAAGGGAACCGCTGTCTCGCAATATACAATTTATACGTGTGAAAGTGTGAATACTAAAAATGGAATTATTGCGCTCCCTTCAATATCACGCATAGGATCATCCTATTTCTTAGGAACATCCTTTTGCTTGATAAGCCAAGACCTAATAAAGACTGATAAACGTTTAGGCGGATGTCATAGTGTAGGTATTTGTGGAAGTATATACGTCTCAGAACTTATAGTACATTCCAAGGCCCGTCTCATGAAGCATAAATATCTTCGCAATCTTGTCCGGATTTAACTCACACTGAAATGAGTAGGGGATGAACATGGAGGCTTTCGCATTGCACAACATCTATTTGATAGAAATGATACTGGTACCACAACAGGGAGAGTTGGCAGAGTTCCAAGGGGCACATTTGGTCGTTGATGCCAGAGCTCTATATCGTACGTCGTAGATTACAAGACAGACGGAGATGTTGATACGGTGAGGTACAGATGGCAAAGAGGATGATTACAAGATGGCACGGCTACATGTTCTTATAATCACGTCATTATACAATGACATCATTACGTTCACATTGACCGCGATTCAATAACTGCAAGTGCATTTTGGCTTCTGTCAATTAACAGTCACGCTTCCTTAGGTATTCTTATTGACTGATTAGCCCTTTGAATTTGTTTCAGGACGATGACACTTGTGGCAATGTGGGACGATGTTTCTAGGCATTCGCTATCAACCGAACATGAGGCCTATGCCAAGCTCGGAGCAAAAAATGCCACCATTGGTTTCCGTGATTGCTTCTGCTTAATTGGTTGCAAAATGTGTGAAGATTCGTTTCCTTATGTGCAACAGCTCTTGCCTGATGATGCCAGTCCGTGTGTTTGCAGTTTTGAAGGTTTCATTAAAACCAACAAGCACGCCTAGTGTGCTCTTGCAAACTTATCTAAACTCGACGAACAGTCCAGCACCACATCTGGCATGATATTAATGAATCGGCCTCTGCTGTATGTTGCCTCCGTTTCTTGCCGATAAAACCAACTGCATCATCAGTTGACCCCAGATGTGTATCAGACAATGCTGATAACGCAACTATTATATCTTGAAGTTTGAGCAAGAGCCTGCTTAAGAAAAACAAGCTAATTTTGCTTACGGGATGACCTTGATCATGTACTACATTCACTATTTACTTTGTACTTAATTAATTTTCTCTCTTGTATGTTGTTTTACAGTTAATGTGATCAAAATAAATCTATCTATCTACTTGCTATCGTTTTGAGTCAGTCATCAAGGAGAACATCACAGTATAAACAAATCATGTCTAGTAGCGTGTTTGATAATGTACTCATCTCAAACATCGCTCTCTTCCCGCAGTCGTTGCAGTTAGGCGATTGTTCGTTTTCTTGTTTATCCGGATAATGAGTTAGGGTCAGCGTGTCAAGGCATTTGAAATTCAGAACACGCACTTGCCCCTCCACCAAACGAATCTGGGTTCAGCAATCTGACACCTCAAGCCTGTCCAAGCCAGACCAGGAGGCTCTAAGATCGAAGCGATGCCTGCGCCTATATAAGTTACAAGTGTCCTTCTAATTACTTCGTTGGTCATGTGGTGTCGAGATGTTCGGTGTGTACTGTTTCTGGATGAAACGCCATGGATGTATGTCGTATGCGTAGAATTCTTCGCTGTTCGTTAGGAATGTGCGGAATGAGGACGAAGGGTAGCAGTTCAACCAAGCGCCGCTGTGTTTGTCTCCCAGTGCTTTAATGCAGCAGACGTCTCTCTGGTCAGCTTATTCCTCGTAGAGGGTGGTTTGAGTAACGCTAAACAGAGGAGTATCCCAAGCCATTTGAGTGCAGGAAGAGGGTGGGCTGCATTGTGTTGCTGATTTCCATAATTATTTCAGTTGCCTCCTTCATGTATCAGATTGTCGTCGATTCACCTGACAAACAGATGCCAAGGATGCTATCTAATAGTGCTGTTGATCTTTGGCATGAGAACAGGAATGCTGGCAATGTGACTAAACTTGCCTTTCCGATACCAAGGCCACAAGCCCAAATGGGCAATGTAGTTGTCTCCATTCTCGATTGTCAAGCCGAAAGTTAAAAATATCCTCAAGGAAGTCATGATTTAATTTTCAGAGCATTGGATTATCGTGACTGAACGAGCAACAGATAAAATATATCAACTTGTGAGGAATTAAAATACAATTTCTGAGTAAAATCAACACCTGCTGTAAATACAGAAAGGACAATAATTTTGTAAGAAATTCGAAATCAACGAGCTACGAATTTAACACGTCCGTCTGTGTTTGCTTCCCGGTTCCAGCGCCCAGAAAGAAGAGATCCCTGATGGATGCGCATTTATTGACCAAGATGATTGGCATCGTGTCTATGGTTGATTGTTAATGATAATTCGCAGCTTACGACTTGCTTGTGTTCTATGAGTATAAAGCGTAGTCCTTAGCAACCCTGCTGTTTACTTTAAACCTGTGCATGCAATTTCAGAGAAAACGTTTCTGCTGGTCCAGGGCAGTTTGATGAGGGGCGGTTGAACACGATTCCCAGAAACATCTCGGCTGTGAACTCAACAGACCAGAAGATCTCTCTCGCGCAGCGCATAGATTCAATTCAGGCTCTTCCAACAGCGCATGCGACTGATGCCAAACTACGTGTAAGAAGTATTTAATTATTATTTTATTCATATCTGTTAATTAATTAATTTGTCGTCTGAGTCTTATAATATCTTGCGATAGAATGACGCTGGTCATATAACTCGATTCACAACGTATATGTGAGGCCAATGCTGGAGTATGCCTCGCAAGGTTTTCAATCCGTATGTGAAGAAGGACGTGGAGAAAGGTCAAAGACGTATTGCATGCGTTGTCATTTCTCACTGCGTGCCTAGTATATTTGGGATATCAATGATCGTCTTCTTAACTTAGAGATGTCTTCGCTGTAATACAGACCGGCATCTTGTTTTTTTCTGCAAGATCGCGTACGCAAACGTTGATTTAAAGTTGTCGTTGCATGTTGTGATGTGCTAATTAAATCGAGTGCAAGATACTGTAAGAAGTTGACGTGTCTCTCGCACCGATGTCAACTGCCGCTATTATTCTTCTGGAAGGACAATAAGGATTAGCGGAAGGTTAGCGGAAGCCACCGGCTAACCCGGATCAAGAACGTGGAAATGCTGCCCCAGTCCTGGGATTTCTCCCATCTAGCAAACTGCTGTATGAAGTTTTTAACCTGTGAATAGTTCGTAAATAGGATGCAATTTTAGAAGTTTTTATTTTTTAATTGTAGATATTATTGTACTTGCATGTTAGATTAAGTATGGCACGCCGATTGTAGCAATTTTCAATAAACGATATATAGCTTTCAATATTTGTTTATAGTGTTGAAATGTTTAATATAGTATGCAAGATTTACATATAATATTCAATTATATTATATATAACATTCATCCAGATTTACATAGCATTCAAGATTTCATATAGCATTCAAGATTTCACTCAGAAAAACAGATAAATTACAAAAGTAATTTTGGTAAAAATGTATAATATAATATGATAAATTTCACTACAAGTGAGAACTATAAAAGTACTCTAGAAATATTTACAATTCTTGCTTGCAATACTACACTACATATTTTGTGTTTTGGAAATTGAGCGAAAGGCGATAAGTTCGTTGAAGGTTTTGTCGCCGACGTTTAGCTCCAAGCATTAGCAAATTAAACCTGAAGTTGTTTATTTGTTTAATGTTTTATAATTAATAATCCAATACTTATTCTTTCTCAATTGTTTGGATCCGGTAATTCAAACACGACGGGTCATGTGCTAACCCTTTTATAACACGATACATCAATTTGCTGAATTATTTTAAATCCTATTGTTTTAAGGTTTGTTAGTAGAGAAAGACTCAAGGCAGTACGTTTGCTATCTCGTCTCCTGTTTGTCAACTAGCTTTTATCACTGACGGTCTTATTAGTTCGAAGCCGCATTACATTTAGCAGCTGATGGATGCATTCTTTTCAGGAGCTACGTTCTCGTTGTCATGAGCGACGATGGAAGCGTCCACGCGCCACTGTTGGCATCGATCGGCTCTCGCAATATCACCATTGGCCTTCGAGAGTGCTTTCGTCTAGTCGGATGCAAGGGATGTGGACCTTTGTTTCCTTACGTCCAAGATGGGCCCGCGGCGCATAGGGAATGTGACTGTCTCTACCGGGGATTCATCGAACAAAATTAATGTGACCCTCAGCTTCAAGTATTTGCACTGTAATAGACAGGTGACCGCAAAACACAGGGCACTGTAATTGACAGTTGACAATAATACACAGGTGACCGTAATAGACAGGTGACAGCAAAACATAGGTCACTGTAATGGACAGTTGACAGTAATATATTGATGACCGTAATAGACAAGACAGGTGACCCTTATCGATAAATGATCGTAATAGATAACTTAAGTGACCGAAATAGACTTGTGATCCAAAAGAATAGGGACTCAGAACTGGCTTATGACCGTAAAACTGTAGATAAATGACCCTAATAGACAGGTGACCGTGATACACAGGTGACCGTAATACGCAGGTTACCGCAAAACACAAGTCACCAGAATACACAGGTGACCGTAATACACAGATAACCGCAGTAGACAGGTGACCGTGATACACAGGTGGTGACCGTAGTAGACAGGTGACCATAAAACACAGATGACTGTATAATAGACCGGTTGTATTCAATAGATACGTTGCGTTGCAATGGTTTCACCGATTACTAGATGCTTAGTTGCTGTAATGTCGGCATATTTTCACATTATTATTTGTATAGAATATATCAAATGTTGTATTGGCTTTAATTCCCAGGCATTTATCGACTGTCGGTGTAGAGTGCACGACATGTTTGTACTTCTTTCCTTCTGCCAAGGGTGCTTTAGGAAGCACTGCTCTGGTCGCTCAAGACAGAAGACAAGTTTCACTGTAATGTAAAATGTCGTAAAACAGTGGTCAGATGTGTCTGTTCAATAAGCCATTACTATCAGAAGCAACAACTAAAGTAACATTCACTCGATGAGAAAAAGCTTAAAGCCCCGGCCAAATTATCGCAAATAATGAGCGAATAGCAGAATAGCGATGATTCGTTTGCGTCGAGTGGATATCGCAAATTGTGCGAACTCAACATACCCAGCTCAAATCGCGAATTGGACGCATTAGATTTCATAGCCGTTAGTGAGTCAAAACTTTAACAATCAAAGCTAAATGCGACGACGATTGGTAGCTTTCCGGGTCATTCGCGACTCACAATTCGCGTCTTTTTTAGCGGTAGTGTGGCTTAAATCTGCGCAAAGGCCAGTGGAGGACAACGAATCGCATAAAAGACGAAGGTGGAAGTACTCGCATAAATCTGGCAAACTTGCAACAGATCAACAACACTAAAAACTAAGAATTCCATCCCTGTACATTACAATCGTCGGACGGCTTTTAAAGAGCAATAAAAATTAACATGCTATAATTACAAATTATTGGACAACAAATGTAGTTTTCTGATTGTCGAATATTTTATACAAACATTTGACAATCAGAAATTTCTGAAGTTCAAGAACATCTCTAAATATCTCCACAGAATGAGACCTGTTGGGTGACAGTTGAAAAATCCATGGATAGTTGATGCGTCTTAGACGACTATATACTGGTCGACATATTGCGGCTACACTGTTCGATAGAAATGCATCGACTTCGTTGGTGTGTTCATAACTTTCTTCGTTCTCTTTTACGTCGATTTCGCCATTGTCTGCGATAAGTATGTGCGATAAAATGACCGACTGAAATTAAACTATTACGTTATCCAATATTTCTCTCTCTTTCAGAAAGGTAATGTCTCACTGCAGCATTGAGCGGACAGTTTTTGCTTGCCTAGCTAGCTGTTGAGCACCGACAAAGTGTATCGAATTGTAGCACTGGTGTTTTTCATATGCGATGAGTTTTCCTTCTTGGCGGCACCATGGCTTCCAGTTCATCTTCGGCTTGTTCGTGCGTCTTCACTTCGCAGTAGTCGCTTTGACTTTGGGGGGCACCGCGCTCGGGATTGCGACCACCCCCGCTTCCTAATTCACAGTAGACAACAGGGCCCTTTTGCGCCTCCGCGTAGATCACTTCCGTTGGCTGTTTCGCCGGCTTTGTTTCCATCTGAAAGAAGAAAAAAAAAACAGTGGGCATGATCGATGAAGTTAAAACAAAACGAAGTTGACTAAGTGCAATCCTGATGCATCTTGGGATTTGAGCTGCTACAGTCACATGTTTTTGAGCTGAAATCGACAATTTTGACAGCAAATTTTGATTGCAAATTTTTCAACTGAGAATAAAGCGTGGTCGTGACGTATCATTTTCAAAGAGAATTTTTTTCGCTTGCATTTTGATGTTTTGTTCAATACCTGAGACAAATATATTCTAGACCAGCACATTATTTCTCACTTTAATGATCAACTTTCTCAATTAAAGACTTATTTCTTGGGAATAACAATAGCAATATTTGGACTTAGCTTCAGTTAATGCGAGTTGCAACGTGGATAAATGTACAGAAGCGCCGTCAATTTAATCACCGATATTTTAGCCTGTCTTAACGACCACATGTGTTAATTAGTTTTTTACGATAATACGTCAGGTTTTAAGTACTGTGAGCTGATATCTCTGATTTCAGAATATGGATAAAGTTGGATTTTATATTGATGCAGATTTCTTCAAGCTGTGCTACTTTCATTAAGAAATATAATTCCAGCTAATATTATGGGTCAGAAACCAAGGTTCTTCGCTGCTTCAGACACCCAACATACCCCACAATGCACTGGCTTTTCCCATAATGGTAGCTCGTAAAAAAGTAAAGGTCTAAGAGCAAAGGAAATCGTTGGCAAACTACTATTGCGCTTAACCGGGTTACACTGTATTAACACAATAATATAAGGACAATTCAACGTAGCACAATAGACCGATTGCACCTCTGAAGGACCTCATAACTATATTCAGCCCACTACAGCCAATCAAGAGGAAGCAGATGATGTTACGTAGTTACCTGGTGTCCGTTGTCACTTGATTTGGATGTCAATCTGAAGGGAAAGGAATCAACATAACGTAGACGATGGGTAGCAATGAAAAAGATCAACAAAACAATACAATCTAACCTGTATTTCCGGCCACCTCTATAGAGCAGCCACCTCTGCATAAAGGCCACTATTCATAGCCCCAAAATGATACCTTCCATAAAAATCAACCTGGACAGAAAATAGCAACTTTTTATAGAAATCAACTTGTCTATAAGGTCCTTTTCCTTAGGTCCCAAAGGTGACCGTTCTAGACAGGTTTCACTGTATCACAATTCACACAACATCCGCTCAACTCAGTTAGGATTTCAAGAAATGAAGACTCTATAGTATGCTGCACTGCCAGACAGTATACAGGAACAACACAGGACAACAAAGATGTGATCTATTATGTGACTGGGCTTCTTATCCCGCTGTTGCTGTAGTACACATTTGGCATAAACAGAAAGGTTCGGCTGGCTGTTGCATGTAGGTGAGTAGCGACCACTATCACAATGTAGTAACCGGAGTAATACGCACAACCAGGCTGAGTGCTGTAGATTCACGAACCAATATATTTCACAAGAGCACAAGATTACAGCACAAACGATCACGTGACATATACGATTACGAGGTAACCAATCAAGGCACTACTACATCACAAGGAATCGTTATAACAACACAGTCCAACTTTTCTTAGGCGACCAGACCCCTAAAATCTCAAATAGTACAATATACCTGTCTAAAGCGACCACCTGTACTCAGAACCATTTGAATGGTCCGTTGGATAATTAGTCACAGAAGACATGTTCACTGTATTGACAAGTGAGAAATCATTCCCTGTTTTACAAAAAAACCAGCCGTGCTTACCTTCCGTTGCTCTCGCGATCTGCAACAGAGATAGCTGAGGATTAAAACAATGATTAGACATAAGTTGCCGACATTGACAACTGTGAAATAAAACAGGCATCAATAAAAAACACACCAAGAAATTAGGGGTGCTGTTCGAACGAGGATTATTCAAAACTATCCAAATCTCAATTATTTGTTTCGATTCGAAGTTTGGCAGAAGATTCGAAAGATTTTGCTAATACAAAATCATGGTTTTTCCATAAAGATTTTTAATAAAATACCTGTTGCGATAATTTAATAACCTTACTTCTCGTAATACACTTTTTATGATACATGATTAACATTGGCGTTCATGTTTCTTTCTCTCTCTCAATATATTTGTGGAAATTTTGCTCCAAGGCACACAGAAAATACAAGATAACCCAATGTTTTCTCCTTAGCGGTAACTAAACTCGCTTTACTACTGATAAGAATCAAAAGATTCAAATCAAATTGAATCTTGAGCTGTTAGATAGTCAAACTTTCAAATTCAGTAGCATCCCTACATTGCAAAAGGTAAGATCACCATAAAAGTCCGTTTCAATGGCAACTATCAATAGTTAGCGACTGTGCGAATTAAAATCGCCTACATAATGCCACTGAGTAAATTTGGTCCACTTTGATGGGTGTGTGGAAAGTCAATTGCTTTACGACTTGTCAAGTAGCGAAACTTTTACCACTACCCTAAGTTGAGACTATCCAGTTATTTAATATGGGTATCCCATATCATTCTGAGATACATACTTCAGGCCTTCTTTACTATTGAGATGGCCCTGTTTGTAGTTTGTTCTAATAGGTGATTACTTTTTGCTTCTAAAGAATGGCAAGTTACATTATCACCCAGTGATTGGAAGAATACTATTGTCTTTGATTTGTGGCAGTGTTGTCAGCTGTTCGCATCTTGCTCTTTGTCAGTCGTTTGTCATGATTGGTCTCTGTTGGCATCGTTTGCACATGATTTATTGCCCCTGTCGCATTGCTAGAGTAAGTCACTATGTACAAGTCCTTGGTCTTCACTTTTACTTGTGTGGTCTGCTGCCCACATCCTGTTCTTCGTCTACTGTTCTTCGTAACCTGCTGGTATGATCTGTATGTTGTCTAGATCGTTTATGATGCATCAGTGAAAAAGGTAGACTATTAGGTTTTGAGAATTGTTTCATACATTTGACCTGTTTAAAGTCCATTTCTGTTCATAAACCTAGACATTATGTAACTTTCCCCTGCTTTTATGATGCATGTGGCCATGAAAAAAATAGTGATGATGTCTCCCTTGGCATGGAGATATACAAAGTTACCATTACATTCATTGAGCAGCACAGAGGGGCTCTCCAGCTGAACAACTTACCATTCTGATGATCTTTCCTCTTCTTGAAGTAGCACAACGTGGCAACAAGGAGCGTCAAGATGATAATAGCAAGAACAACACCAAGAATGATGTAAACCTTGCTGGAGCTGGTCTGTTGTCCTAACAAGAGGGAAAACAGCAAGCCCTAAACAGTAAATCTATGCAGATGTCAGGCTAAAAGACCAACACAGAGTGCTAAGCATATGAGGAAAACGTTTCCTTAGACTAGGGGTGCACTGGATCAGTGATGCTTAGACTCTTGAAATGTCTTATATTTGTCAAACAGACAAACAAATAAACAAAATAGCAAAGAGAGAATTAAAAACTAAATCATCCAGAGAATATAAATCAATTAACTTCAATGATTAAGAGAGGACATCATTGAATTGTTAATAAAATGCAAAATTGAGAAAGTAAAGTGACCAATGGATTCAGCAAAACCAAACTTGCGTGCAATGAAGAACAGAGAAATGGGCAATACTGCAGATAAAGGCAACCCAAATATATGCCACCAATTTTGTGCTACGGTTCTTTCGTTCACTGATTGACAATCCTGTTGCTACAATTTCCTATTACTAGGCTCAGGTCACAAAACCAAATATACGCATGTTGATATTCTAGCAACATAAGGTAAACGGGAAACTCCAAAGCCTCTGACACCTAACGACCTCAAAGGGCAGTGACATTTGGTAAGGTGATCCAAACCACATTTTGCACACGAGTATTAGGATTGGAAATATTTCCCATTCTACAACCGACATTTCTACGACCACTAAAATCCGCATCACTGTCCTCGTACCTAAGCTAGCTTTGTATCAGTCATTAACCTAACGAGACCAGTAGCTGTTATACATGTTAGCCTCTATGTTAATATAACCTTGTTGTCATGTCATTATATGTTTGCACAACGATGTTCAGTTTTAGAGGTGAAATTGTCAACATCTTGTGATCTAAATTGGCGTTCTCGCAAATTGCGCAGCTTCCTGTTGACCTTATGTACACAACTTTGTGGCCGTTGCGGATCCGGTAAACGTTCGAGGAAACCATTGTAATTCCACAGTTCGCTTTTAATTAGGTAATGGAAACGATTTGTCGACACGCATTTCAACTTTTCAAAGGTCACCCTTTTGAACAGCCCTAGTGCGCTTGTCATGTTACAGTCCTGTTTAGCATAATAGACCTGCTGACTATTAAAGTCAACTGAACCAACGTGAATTCTTGTCATGTGTTGCATCTGCGTGGAGAATGTGAGAATATAACAGTAGCTACTATTGCTTTTGGGTTGGAATTGTGAGCGCGTCCGTCAGATAATCCACTGTACTTGCACCTGGTTGCAGTGGATGATCCTGGCACGTCCAGCCTGGCAGCCAACTGACCATTGGTGCTAAATGCTTACTGCAACAGAACATCATGCGACCGTCCTGACTCTGTCTTGCCGTCGATTCACATGTTTTCTGCCAAGGGGTGTCGTCATGTGCGGTCGACACCGTCATCTTAGCACAAGCCTACATAATGACAATACAGCGATATGATGCTGCGATAGATGCTACTGCGTACGAGGCAACCAACGCATCAGCTGACCTGGCACTGATGTCAAGTATGCAAAGCCCAGTTATTGCTACCGCGTCCGGGGC